>PVJH01009753.1:0-45619 GCA_004026705.1 Nesogale talazaci | reverse complement strand
GCTGATGGGACTCAGGACTGGTCAGTGTTGTGCCCCCAGGCTTATCTTTAAATCGACCCCCAAGTTCTCCAAATGCATTGACACATCCATGGGATGAACCGTGTGTCAGGGACTGGGTGTGTGTGTGTGTGTGTCTTGGCCTCTATTCACTTCTGAGGATACAAATGCATGGCAAAGGTGGATGGTTGAGTCCCCAGGAAGGACATTCCTTACATGGTGTCTCTGTTGGACACTGGCACCTTCTTGGAGGGCCCTGGCGTGGGGCCAGGAGAACTGCTGGCCATCGTGGTCAGGTCGCCATGCCCTTTTGTGAGTAGCGTCTCATTCCTGCCTCCCCTGGTCCTTCCTGCCCAGCTTACCTCTATGGTGGCTAAGCCAACCCCTTGCCTTTTGGCCTACACATTTGCCTTGCCTTCCCAGCTCTGTCTCTCTTAATTTTGTCTTGTGTTTTTCTCTTTTCTCCATACCTGGCAGTGAGTGGATTTGCCCGTCTGTATTTTACCCAACCTGCCGGTCTCACCCTGCCCCCACGCTCCGTTGCACTGCCCTCTTCCGGGCCTCCTTTGATCTTCCGTGACCTGGCCCTACGGAACAGTTGGAAGTCAGCCACCCGTGCCAGGTTCTTGTCTGTCCACACAGTGGGAGCCGCCTGTGCTGCACAGGTCCCAGCAGCCAGCTGAGCCCTGGACTAAAACAGCTTATAGGGCTTTTCAGCTGGGATCCCAGACCCCAGAGACTAATGAACCAGAGTTGTAACAGTTCTCAAGAACTGTTGGGCACTAAACGGACATGCACATGAAGACCCCCAAGTATTATAATGAAATATGCAAGGTGGTCTTCCCTTTCGGTTTTCTGACTCCAGGCCTTGCACATTTCATTACTGCACATGCCGCCTTCTCCACATGGAGTACGCACATCAAACCCATGGGCAGAAACAGCAGAGAGGCTCAGTGCCAGCAGCTAAAGCTGAGGCCAGGGGCTGACTGTGGAACAGTTAGTTCATCAGCTGCTCACATGTCTGTTCATAGTAAAGTTAAAAACGAAAAGTCCATGAGAGCCAAAGTATGACCTTGAATCTGTCCCACCTGAAGTTTGAGAAGATCCTAGCCCATTTGGCGCACTGAACACCAAGACCCGAACAGAAGACCCGATGAGCTGTGGGAGGACGTCAAGACTCATTCACGAAGAAAGCAAAAGGTCATTAAAAAGTAAGGATAGAAAAGATCAAAGTGGATGTCAGAAGAGACTCTGAGACTGGTTCTTAAGGAAATGGACAAAGGATGGAGTCAAAGAGCTGAGTAGGAAGTTTCAAAGGGCAGCTTGAAAATTCAAAAGCCAAATGTGATAGTGAAATATGCAGAAAACTAGAATTTGAAAACCGAAAGGGAGGAATATGTTCAGCATATCTTAAATTGAAAGAAATGAAGAAAAAGTTGAAGTCTCAAGTTGCAATCTTTAAAGATTCTGTGGGCAAATTAATTGACTGATGCAGGGAACATCTAAAGAAGATTTAATGAATACACTACACCAAAAAGAACTAGTCGTCGTCCCAGCATTCCAGGAGGTTGCACATGAGCAAGAACCAGTGGTGCCGATGGGATAGTTGAGGCTGCACTGAAAGCAGTGGTTGTACATAGCTTGCATGTCTGTAAAAGCCCCAGGGACTGATGGGAATACCGAGTGACGTGTTTCAACCGGTTGATGAGACGCTGGAAGCACTGCCTTGTCAGTGCCTGGAAATTTGGAAGACAGCTACTTGGCCAGTGACTGGGAGAGGCCCACATTTATGCTTATTCTAAAGAAAGGTGATCCAATAAAAGGTTCAAACTATAAAAGATGTTGCTGTCACTTGCACGTAGAATGTTGCTGAAGATCAATGGTTGCAGCGATATACTGGGGGGTGGGGAGAGGTGGGGGGCAGCTGCCAGCGGGTCAGGCTACATTCAGGAGAGCATGTAGAGCAAGGAGTGTCCTGACCGACGTCCGATGGTGTGTGAGGCCGGGTTGACTAGAGAAATTCATAGACACTCATGTGTCAGAAAGTGCTTTATATAAAAGAGCAATTGTATATTGAGAAAACAGCCCAGTCCAGATCAAGTCCATAAGTCCCAGACTAGCCCATAGGTCCAAGAATGGTGCAAACATTCCTCTTGAGACAAAACACATGCAATGACGCCAAATGCAGGAAGATCACAGGCCAGTGGGTGGGAAGTCTTGTGATCCAGTGGCGGTGGAAGCATCTCAGTGCTGGCACAGGTCTCCATGTGGCTCCTCCAGCTTCCTGAGTGTCTCCGTAGCCGGAAATGGAAGGCAGGGAGAATGTGTTCCTTGTCTCCAGGGAGGAAGACAGGAGTTCCCCAAATCCTCAGAAGGCCATGTCTGCACAGACCTGACTAGCTGGGAGCCCATTTACAGCCTCGACTTCACCTTTTCACTCAAGTTGACAGGAGATGATGTGACTGCCACAGGCAACTCTTAGGCTGAAAGCAGAGAATGCCAGAAGGTTTATGTGTGTTTTATTGACGTTGCCCAATGCATTAGACTTATGTCTATCACAGCAAACGATACCCTTGGGAAGGATGGGAGTTTCAGAACACTTCTGTGTGCTCACGGGGAGCTTGAACAGGGGTCAAGAGTCAAATGTACAGATACGACAAGGGAAAACCGCTGTGTCCATCTCTGCTGGTCATCAGGAAGCTGGATTCAATGGAGAATGGCATTCGGATTGGTGGACATTTTATTAACCTGCAGTAGGCTGGCTGAAAGTGAGGAGGACTTGAAGCATTTGCTAATGGAAATCAGGGATGGCAGCCTTCAGGAGCCCTCACAACTGGGCCAGTAGATCACATGCTGAAAAATGGAGAAAAGTTGTCAAGGACTTTGTCTTGCGTGGATCCACAATCAACGCTCATGGAGGCTGCGGGCAGGAGATCAGAAGACAGAGCGCTTTGGGTAAAGTCTGTTGCGTAATTCTCTTTAGATTTTTGAGAAACAAGCAGGTTGCTTTCGGATCTCAAATGTACCCGACCCGAGACATGGACTTTTTAGTTGGACATTGAGTTAGGAAGACCCAGGAAGAAGGGATGTGTTGGCATTTGCTGGAAAAGAAGATTGTCAGCACTGTGGACAGTGAGAAGACAGCAGTACTGGGAGAAGTGCAACCAACGCGTTCTCAGAGGCTTCTTACATGGTTTGGACATGTCAGAAAGGGCAGCTCCTGGAGAAGGATAGCATGTTTGGTTAAGTCAGCCGTTCTCAGCCTGTGGGTCGTGACCGGGGCTTGAGACCCTCTCACAGGGATCACCTAAGACCATCAGAAAACAAACATTTCACAGGGCTGAGCCCCGGTGGCGTAGTGGTTGTGCGCGGGACTGCCGCCCACTGGGACGGAAGTTCAATTCCAGCAGTGGGGCTGGGCCTCCTCCCACGACCGGAGAGCAGTGATGCCCCCCACCAAAAAAAACAACAACAACAAAATAAAACATTTCACAATGTTTAATTACATATTGTTTTGTGATTCATCACTGTGCTTTAATTGCGTTCATTATGTGACAATGAAAATACATTCTGCACTGAGCCTAGATGGCGTAGTGGTTGTGTGCAGGACTGCGGCCCACAGGGTTGGCGGTTCAAATCCAGCAGCAGCTCTCCAGGAGCAAGGCTGGGCTTCCTACTCCCACCAGGGCAGTGATGCCCTCCCACAAAGAAAATACATTCTGCACATCATATTTTTACATTACAATTCATAACAGCAAAATTACAGTTGTATATAACGAAAATAACTTGAAGGTTGGGGGTCAGCACAACATGAACTGTTAATGGGCTGTAGCCGTGGGAAGGTGGAGGACCACCAGGGTAAGTAGAGGGGTGGACAGCAAAGGAGAGCGGCTCTCGAGACGGGCACCGGGACTGCGATTATGGGGTCAAGCATGGGAACAACTAAGAATGGCGCAGCACGGACGGTGATTTCTTGTGGGGGTGGCACTGTATGGCACCTAATAAGAATCATATTCATGCCAACAAGATTTTATTGAAGATCCAGAAATGATCATAGGAGCACATTATCAGGGAACTGCCAGGAATTCAAGAAAGGGCTTCAAGGAGACAGTGTCGCAGCCATTGATGGGCCCGTCTACGTGCTGGTGCAGGGCCAGGCTGTGCTGTGCGTGAGAACCACTCAGGTGATACCAGACGGCACAGTAAGAGGGACGGATGTTGTTCCAGACGGCCAGGATGCTCGACCCCAGAACTGTAGTGTCATCACTGCCCCCAACCTCAGTGCCGCTGATTTAATTGATGCATATCAATGACTGCACAAACTGCCCTCGCAGATCGGGAAGAAGGGGAAATTCACATGCAGTCCCGCCACCCTACAGAAACCAAACAGTTCTGTTCTCTCCTGTTTCACAAGCAGCACGTTTCCACTTGTGGCCAGGAGCAGTGCTGTGGTTCAGGCCGCCCAGTGTCCACCTCTGTCTGACCAGATGCTGCGATAGTTCTGTTTGGTCACGCATCAGAATCGCCAAACTGGTGTACCCCACCCGGCCACGTGGCATGTGCTGCTGGTGTGAAGGTGGCCTGGCTGAGGCTTATCGATGTCCCCTGAGTGCTCTGGGCTTCTGGCTGCTCAGTAGACCTGTGTGGGCAGGGAGGTGAAGGCCCCCGTAGGAAGGCCTGCAGTCGACCTTCCCAGGGAGGCTTGAGCCCCTTAGAGATGTGGGTTGTCTTACTGGCTCTGGGAGAGCCGTATGTGTGCGTGTGTGCACCTGCAGTGTGGCTATAGGGTTGAGACGTTCTCATTGAGACCCCCCACGAGCCTTTGTTGTACCCCAGCCTTGCCTGTCCCTGGGGGGTCATCAAGGCAGCCAGAGTGCACTGGGCCTGGACATGGCAGCTGGGTGGTCAGGGGAGTGGCCTCTGAGCAGAGCTGCTTTGCTGGCCTGCTGGGAAGGAGCCGCTGTGTGTAAGTCTTAGGACCAGGGGGCGGGGGGGGGGCTGCCTCTGAGAGCCACGAGCAGTGCCACCAAGACAAGTGTCCCTCCTGTGCCTCCTGGCCACACTGGTCCCGGTCAGCACCCCACCGGACGGAGCTGGACCCTGATGCCAGGGCCTGGGGACTGCCAACTATAGGCCAGCTTCCAGCGGGAAAGTGTGACCAGGACCCCTCACACCCAGCCAGCCCTTAACCCATGGCACCTGCGAGCAGACCCCGCCTCACCCAGCTCCCTGCTGAACGGGGTGGGCCTCATCGTGGCTCCCTTGTCGCCGCACCTGCCTGGGCAGGAGTGTTGGCGGTCGGCACAGGTGAGTTCTCTGTCTTCCCTGTGCGCAGGGCTGCCTCTGTTCCGCCCGCAGCGCCCGGGCCCTTGTGTGCATCTGGCAGGCATCTCTGCTGAGCCCCACGGGACTAGGACGACGAGGCCCACTGGCCTTTGCCAGCCCCAATTCCGCTCAGCATTATCGCTGGAGCGCCTCGTAATTAGCTATTGGAGTTGGCTCTTAAATTTTAATAGCCAATTGAAGCCATGTTTTAGCCAAGTTCCCTATCTCAATTGTGTTCAGTCCATTAACAAAGTTGGTTAAGAGGCTGTTACAACAAAAGCCAATATCGAGAGGGGGTGGGGTGGGGGCGGGGGGCCCTGCAGCAGGCCCTGCTAGAGGCCCGGGTCTGGGGAAACCAGCCTCCGAGCTGCTTGTCCACCCAGTTTATTCCCGCGGACACAATACTTAGCCCTTGGCCAGAGGCTTCTGCGCTGGGGGACCACCCCCGGCCACCTCTGGTGGAAGCTGATGGGTCAGGGCTGGGGGCCACTTGCTCCTTTGAGGCTCGTGAGAGGGAGAAAAAGCTCACCTCCATCGAGCCCGTGCTGACTGGCACCCAGAGGACAGGCTGGGACTGCCCACTCCTGGGTTTTCCAAGACTAACTGCCCCCACCGCCTTGTGCAATATATGCTAATGACACCTGTAAGTCCTACTTATGGATTATAAGAGTGCTGTAAGTATATGCATGGCATAACAAAATGTGGTGTCCCGGTATTTGGGGTTGCAAGCTGTTAGCGACGCTTCAGACAGAAACAAGTTCACGTAGACTCCACAAGTCTCCATTGTGGGCACCCAACACCATTTGTTCCTTGAAAACAAGGCTGTCACCCGTGACGGAAGCAGGGAGCCTCTTTCTCCTGAGGAGTGAGGGAGGGTTTGAACTGGTGCAGCGCTGGGGCCTCAGAGGGGGCAGGGAAATGTAGCTTTCCGGGGGTGAGGAGGCGGCTGGTTTGCCTGGGTTTCAAGTTGCAAAGAAAAACAAGGAAATTGTCGGCCATCTGCTCTTGGTTCGAACACCAGGCCTGACTTGTCACGGGAAGGACATGGTGGGCGGCACCCCACAGCCTCCACACACAGTGACCTCGGGGAGATGGCGCTTCCTGGGTCTCCCTCCCTCCAAGTTCCCCCTCATCTTCAAAGAAATGGAAAGGAAAGTGGTCTGTACACCCATACAGGGTGTCAAAACCCGACGCTGCTGCAGGGGCCTGCACTGCCTCTTGGGAGCCCTGGGGTGGGGAGGGGGATACCTGACAGGTGTCCCTTGTAGGCAGATGCCTCACCCTGCCCCGGCCCGCCCGGCTCCCCTGCTGCGCTGCTCGGTGGTGGAGTTCTCCAAACCGTGCTGCTTCCAGGAGGTGCCGGCCCATTCCCTTGTTGGAGATGAGTTAATGCAATCCCCGGCCTCCCGGACAGGACCTGCCGCCCCTCACGCAGCCGTCTTGGGAAGACGAGCCCCCGGGTCCCTGGGTGCCGCGGTCTGGCTGGAGGCAACCAAGTGGCCGCTCTGTGCCCCTGGGGCTGCACGTCCGCCGTCCTCTCCCTGCCAGCCTTCGCTACTGCCCTGGGAGCACGCGGCTGCCTCTGCGGTCCGCCACGGGCCCGCGCCCCACACGCAACCTGTGACTGCGCGGAGGGGCCGCTGGGTACAGTGAGCCTTCCTGCCGTGCAGCGAACATGCAATTAAAAATGCATACATGGCTAATTGGCCTTTGATAAAAATAGACCCGGCTTTGAAAACCAGGTCACAGGCAGGATAGGCTGGATGACGTTGCCCACGGGAAGCTGAGGATCAAACCGGCCCCGCCAGCACCCCAGGGACCTCGGCTGTGCTAACGGCCAGACTTGTCTTTAAGGAAATAAAAGCGAAAACAAAATGCCACTGCCGCCACGTCGATTCCGACTGCAGGACGGAGTAGGCCTGCCCCTGTGGGTCTCTGGGGTGACGCAGCGGTAAAGGCGCCCGGGGTTCAAGTCCACCCGCTGCTCAGCAGGAGGAAGGTGGCAGCAGCCTGCTCGTCCCATCCGACCCCAGGGGACACCCCTCCACTCGCAGAGTGAGGGTCCAGGGGAGCCGGTATGGGGTTTGAGAAGGGGGCACATGCCCAGGGACCGTCTGGTGGCCGGTGTGCTGTTCCTGGAGTCCCGCCCTGAAGGACGTCTCGGCCCAGGGGGTTACGACAAAGGGAAGGGCTTGACTGCGCCCACACGTGGCTCAGTGGGTTTGTGGGGGACTCTGCCCTGACCTCCCGGAGGCGGTGACCAGGAAGGGGGTGGACCCACGGGTGGGCTGTGGTTGATCTATGGCGAGAGCCAGCAAGATCCTTCCCCAGAGCTGAAAGAGGCAGCCTCTGGGGGCCGTGGGGGAAGAGCTGGCCAGCAGATAGCCAGGAGAGGAATGGGGGTGGGACGGGGTCTGGGAAAGGGCTGTGATGTCTGGATTCGCTCCTAATGAAATGGTAAAGGGAAAAACCCAGAGAGGTCCAGCCTCAGAAGCCCTCGGGGCCACTGTACCCTGCCCAGCAGAGTCGCTACGAGGTGATGGTGGCATGGGGGTTTGGGTGTGCTCCCCGCCCTTCTGGTTCTTCTGACATTTACAGTGAGGACCCTTGGGCTGATCCCCTAACACCCCGCCCCACCCCGACTTTCTGAATCTTGTCTCTTGCTCTGTTTCCAGCGAGGTTTCCTCAATGCTCTCTCCAGTTCTGCTGTTAAGGAAAACCCTGCCCTGTGTTTTAATCCGAGGAAGCTGCCCGCCAGTTTATGTCGCCCTGATGTGGCTTCCAGGGTGGGGGCCTTCCCTCTCTCCCTGAGGATTTTAGTGGTCGGGCTTGGACGCTCTCTTTCCCTGACACACTCCCTGCTTCTCCAGGTTCCGAACTTCCCCGCCCCGGCACGCACTAGGAATGCCGTGGGCTCTCTGAGGGGGTGTGCGAGGCAGGGGGCTCCCAGCGCCATTGCTTTAGCTTTGTGGGATGAGGTGGTGGGCCGCTTTGAGAGGATAACTGGGCAGGAGACAAAAGTGTGCGTGCAGGTAGTGTGCCGTGTGTCCGTGTCTAGGAACATGCTGTTTTGAGAGCCATGAATGGAGCCTGGGGTGGGGGATGAGTGTGGGGGGCAGTTCCTGTGGTCAGTCTCCTGGTGAGCTTTAAGAAGCACACGGGGCATCTTCATGCTCCCACCTTCCCTTCACTCTGCATTGGCCTCCGAGGGGTTCGGGGAAGGTCTGGTCAACCCTGTACCTGAACAAGAACCATGAGTGTGAGTATGAGCGTGAGTGTGAGTGAATGTGTCATGTGAGTGTGCGAGACAGAATCTCACCGTCGTTAGTTTGCCCTCCAGCGCCCAGAGAATGGCTTTGTGTGGCCTCTAGATGTGTTTCTCCAGACCAGAGATTCAGTGCTCAGTCTCCCCCCACCCCACCCCCGTTCTAAGACCCAGGACTGCCTCTACCATCTCTCACCCCGACCGTGTTCTCCCAGAGAACACAGAGTGACCCTGGTTGTCGACCACGGCCTAGGGAGCAGGAGGAAGACGAGGTTACCTAGTGCAGAAACCCAACCCAGCTCCCTGCTACAGGACAGGGAAGACTGGCCCTGGGTCTGTCAGAGACAGTAACCTTTACGGGAGTGGGAAGCATCTTTCGGCTGCAGAGTGGCTGGTGGGTTTGAACTTCCGATCTTGTAAGCAGCCCAGTGAGGAACCACTAAGCCACCAGGACTCGGAAATGAAGAGCTTGCCCGGTACAGCCACAGGATGGCTGCGGCTCACGAGAAGGCCGGCTACATGTCCATGTCCCCACGCCTGTGCACGGGGTGCCCTCTGTCCTGCAAGCCCTGTCCCTTCTCATTGATTCCCATGAGTTTCCACTCCTACCGGGAAGCCTCTGTGGACATCCCTCCCCCCACCCCCTACACATACACTGATGTCACCCTTTCTCCTGCTGACTCCCTGTGTTGCATTGAGAAATGACTTTTATTTAGAATCATGTACTCCTTAAAAAGGGAGCCCTGGTGGCTTAGTGGTTATTACATTAGGCTGCAGTTCACAAGGTCGGCAGTTCGAAGCCACCAGCCACTCCTCAAGAGAAAGACGAGGCTCTCGGAAACACACAAAGGGGAGGCTCTGCCCTGTTGTGTCGGTCTGGAGCTAACACCGACTCCGTGACAGAATCCCCAGGGCAGACGTGATCTGACAAAACACCTCACTCTAGGGGGGGGTGTCTGGACACAACAGACCTCCTCAACAACAAGCTGTTTCTGCACGGAGCTCATGACGACGGACAAGGTCATCTTGCTTCCAACAGGGGCCAGTCCTGCAAGGACAGCCTTGAGTAGGCTGTCCTGACCTGTGCCCTCTGTGCGCGACCCCAGCCCAACGCATAACTGCACCCCCACCCCCTCTGTGCTGTGGGGACCCTCTCATTCCCAAATCTGCAGCACGGGATCCTTTGCAGCGCCCCTCCAGGCCCTGTGTGCGGATGGAGTTCTGACCTTGGGAATCCTCTCATTGACAATTCAAGGACAAAGCTGCCCCGTCCCATGTTCTTTACATGAGACTGACAGACTCCACATCAAGGGGACTTCCAAACATGCTGAGGGGAGGGCTGTGAGAGGCTTGTCCCGTTCCGGCCCCTCCCCCCCTACCCCTTGAGTCCCGGAAGTTCCCCTGGTGGAGACGGCCTCCTGTGGGCCTGGCGGGGGGGGGGGGGGGGGGGGGGGGGGGGGGGGGGGTCGAGGCGTGGGGGACTCTGGCATTTCCTCTGGCCCCTGGGCCTGGCTAGCTCGCTCTGGGCACTGTTGATGTTGGCCGTCCTGTAATCAGGCAATCTTTATGTACGAGGTGGTTTTCAGCTCACTTCTGACCTTTCTCCCGCTCACCTGCAGCGGGTGGTATTTTGAGAAGTGAACTTTTCGTGCGGGCGGCCATGTCAGGCCGGCTCTCTGGAGAGCAGGGCAGCCAGCGCCCGGGTCACCCCGCCCAGCAGGAGCCGCCCCAAAATGCCAGCCCACCCTCCCAGGCCCCTGTTGCCGTCAACAGCCACAGGCGGAGAACACAGTCAGGGCGGGGCTCACATGCCAGGCCGGTGGGCGAAGATGGGAGTCCTGCTCTGGGCACCTTGTCTTGGGCTCGCGGGTCTGCAAGTGCCTGTGGTGCAGGAGCTCCCTTACTCACAGGCTTCCTCCGGCACACCGCCTGCCGTCTGCCTCTCAGCGCGACACAGCCTCCATGGGTGCAGGAGGGCATTCAACTGCAAACCCTCCTGCGGAGGCCATTCCCACTGACCGCTGCCTGCAGAGTGGGGCGCAGTGCACCCCACAGGCCACAGCACCCAGGGTTGTTTTCCAATAACTGATGAGACTTTTAAAAAGGATCCGTTGTATAGTCTTCCCCCTCTTCGGTTCCCAAGTTGTATTCAAGGACTCATGAAATACTTCTGAAAAGAGATGTGAGTTTCAATGATCATTTTCCTCCTCTCCTTCATCCTGGTTAATCTGGAAGTAATGAAATCCATCACTCTCCTTCATGGAGAGGACGCTTCTTCAGATGTCTTGGGGTAAGGTGTTTCAAATGCCTCTTGGAGACGGCCCCTCAGAGGGGAGGGAGGCCTTGCTCTCACTTCTTTCAATGCCGACGCCTGCTCCCCTGGAGGGGCAGGGGAAAGAGGGTGAGATGGATGGACACCGGGCTGCATGGGTGGGCCCAGGCACCGGTCATTGTGCGGGTGGCTGGAGCAGGAGTGGGCAGTGTTAGGTTAAAATAAAGCACCCTATCATTTGATCACCCTATGACTCATTCTGAATTTGTTCCACTTGTCAAGATTTTGTGGTTTCTTTTCACCCGAGGCTCTTTGTTTTATTTTGCCATCGCCGGGAGATTTTGTCGTGTTTGTTTCTCCAGCCTCTGGAATACAGGAAGGGCAATACTATTGGGCAATACTAACTGGATTGAATGACAGTGACCTCAGGACAGGGCAGGGGAGACTGGGGCGGGGGGCGGCTGACAACAAGGAACACGAGAAAGGAAAATGTTTCAGATGGATTGTGGTGAGGATGCACAGTGTTTCCTCATGGGATTGAGTCACCGGATGGTATGAGATGAGAATCATACAGCAACAAAAAGATTCATTCATCTAAACATCCCGGTCCCCCACGTGTTGCGGAGGGTGATCGTGAAAGGGGTGGGGGGTGGGAAGGCCGGTCTGCTGAGTTGATCTCAGTGTTTGGGGGGCAGATGGGCGGGACATTGGTTTCCCAGGCTGGATAGTGTGTGGTCAGAGGTGGAGATGCCAACTTGGGTGGGGAGCGCCAAGCACCCCAGAAAGAAGCCCTGCCTGCAGCCTGCATGGTGCCTCGTGCCCCCTCTCCCCATTAGCCAGAGAACTGGGTTCAACTCCCAGGCAATGCCCCTGGAATATGGCTTCTGCTGGCTGCCTACATGCTGTTATCATGCTGAGTGGGTGTCAGGGGGTTGCTGGTCTCAGAGGGATGTGTGTGTGTGTGTGTGACCTGATGATCCACCCCCCCCCCCCACATAGCCAATGAAAATCCACAGGGCCACAGTGGTCCCACCCTGGCCACCCTTGACCCTGGACTTGGATGGGGTCAGCCTTGCGGCAGTGAACAACGTCAGTGTGCAGACCAGCTGTGGCTGCAAGGGGTCCTACCGATTCGTGTGGAGTCCCCTCAATCTATGGGGTCCTCCTGGCCTGTGTGGGGTCCTCCCGGCCTGTGTGGAGTCCTCTCAATCTATGGAGCCCTCCTGGCCTGTGTGGGGTCCTCCTGGCCTCTGTGGGGCCCTCCCGGCCTCTGTGGGGTCCTCCGGCCTCTGTGACTCTGCTGTGGTTTCCCCTCCACTGTGGGTTGTGCCTTGACTGCAGTGCGTGTGATCTCAAGGAGAGGCTGTGGGCCCAGGGCAGCCTGAGCATCCCCCTCGGACAGTGCTCGTGACTCGGTGAGCAAGGACAGGTCCTCACTCCCTGCGGACACCCCTGGAGCTCCCCAGACCACCGCAAGCCTCTACCATGCCCCATAGCTTAAGATGTTCCCACCAGGAAGGCAGGGGCTGGAGGAGAGGGGGTGTTGGGGTCTCTGCATCCAGAGGACAGGCTGGGAAGGATGGAGTTAATTCCATCCCTGCTCAGCCTTTTTCTCTCCCAAGACCCACTGAGGGTAGCTCCTGCTGCCTCCTCCTGTCAGGGTGGGGCACTTGTGCTCAACAGAGAAAGAGGGACCAAAGACATTCGGGGATAGACAGGACATTGCTGGAAGTGGGAGAGAGAGGGAGAGAGAGGAGGGGAGTGAAGCACACTTAGCATCGCACGGGCTGATCGTAAGATTGCCTGGACTGTGGTTACAGGTGGAGTGCACGTTGAAGGTCCTTCATGGGCCTGACTGAAGTGTTCACCTTCCCAGGGAGGGCAAGCACAAGCCGTCACAGTTGGGCCTGATCAAGGGGTGTGTGATTAGACAGGAGGTGACTAGCCATGTGCGGGTGGGGGACCAGGGCGGAATGAACGGCCCGGCCAGGCACCGTGCTGACCTCAGCGGAGAAGTGGAGGCAACCAGAAGAAGCGCCTGTGCATGGCCGAGTGTCACCGCTGTATCCTTGTCCCCCACCTCCGTGTGGAGACCATGGGATGGGTGGTATCTGTGTGCCCTTCAGCGGCCATTGGTCACCCTGTACCCTGCACGGGGAGACAGCAGCAGTGACATCTCCCAGGACAGCTCAGAACCCAGTCGATACTCATCAAAGAGGACACAGCACACTGTCTTTGTGAACCACATTGTGGCGTCCCTAAGACGGTGATGTGACAAGATTCTCACCTCCATACTCTTCCAGTCCTTCCTGTGCCTTCACTCTGGAGCCTCAGCTGATGGCTGTCCCCACAGGCTGTCAAGGGCTGAGGTCACCTCCTTCCTCTGGAACGCCGGGGGCACTCTGTGAGCCACCTGAACGCTCAGCATGCCCACCTGCCGTGTGAGGCCAGGTAGACGGGAGAAACGGATTCAGGGACACTCGTACGTGTGAAAGCTTTATATCAAAGAGCAATTGTATATTGAGAACACATCCCAGCCCAGTCAAGTCCATAACTCCAATATTAGCCCATATGTCTGTCTGACACGAGTCCACAAATTCCTTTTCAGACTCACGCAGCACCTGCAACGATGCCGAATGCAGGAAGGTCACAGGCTGGCGGGTGGAAAGTCTTGTGGATCCACTGTTGATGAAAGGATCTCAGCGCTGGCTTCCCCCGCTCTCTGCATGTGGATCCTCCACAGGAAGGGGAGGCAGAGGGAGAGTGACTCTCACAAGGCTCGGCAAGTCTCACATGGCTTGTCCACAGGAAGATGGAGACAGACAGAGAGGAAATTCCCAGAATCCTCATGAGAAGGCCATGCCTACAAGAAGGCATCATCAGGCTGGAACCTGACCGACAGGCTGGACTCCACCCCTGGATTACTTATCAAGTTGATAGGAAATGATGTACCTACCACAGCTGCCTTAACCCACAATCCCCCTGCTCTAGTCCTGGACCTCAGACCTGAGCCAGACCCCACTATAGGCATGAGTCTCACACTGGCTGACTCTTCCCACACCAGCAGCCCCAAGACTGCTGCCATCCGTGGCCTAGCTTCTGGGACGTCCGTGTACCTTCCTAAGGCAGCCTGGGCTCTCATGGCCAAAGCGCCCGGGCTCCTGTGACTTCCTTCCCACTGGCCATGAACTCTTCAAGCTGGCCCCGACATGTCTTTGACGTGCCCAGTGTGTGCTCTCCGCTATCGTCCCTGAGCATCTTTGACTTAGAGCAGAGGGGTCCTAAGAGGGGTCTGTCTGCACCACCACCCCTGGGAGCCTTCTGGAAGCACAGACTGAGGATGTCCAGGAAGACTTGGGCACCGTGGGGGGGGGGGTGGATTTGTAACAGCAGCAGGAGGGGTTGCTGTCTTGGGAGAAGAGCCAAGGCAGTGGACAGACTGACCCACGCCTCGCTCCGTCCCTCACTCACTCAGTCACTCAGTCACTCGCCCAGTCGCTCTCACTCACTCGCTCTTGGTTCAGTGAGTCACTCACTCAGTCACTCTCTCTCTCTCACTCAGTGAGTCAGACTCACTCACTCACTGTCTTGGAGTTGATTCCGACTCACAAATCTCACAGCTGCCCTGCGGTTTCGGCGGGGGAGGGGGAGGGGACCTCTGTGGGAGCAGACAGACTCTTCTTTCTCCTTTGCAGCTGGTGCTGATTTTGAACTGCTGACCTTGTGGTGAGGGGCCCGGCGAGCAGCCAGGTGGGGCCCCACCAGATATCCAGGGGCCAGCCTGGGGGCCGGAGGAGGTGGTGGTGTTGGCACGGCAACTGTCTCTGCCAGCTTCTGCTGTTCACACTGATCGGCCCGATTCAAGCCCCTGATCCTTGGGTTTCAGAACATCCTGACAGTTCTCGGTTCAGTTGGAAGGAGGCAGAATTAGACCAGGTCGTGGGATCCACCAGGCCGATTGGTCTTGGACGAGGGGTTGATCTCTGGAACCTTCTGTAGAGGGGGATGGGACAGGGGGACGTCATGCAGTAGCCAGGGCAGGCCTGCTTGGACCTCATTGGTGGGTTTCCACCCGCTGCCAACTCCAGTCTCACCGTGTGTGCAGGACTCCCACACCAATCCTCGTGCTCAGATCTCTGTAGCCCCAGATGGGCAGAGACCCCCTCCCTCCCCGCACTCACCCTTTCTCTGGGCTGTTGCTCTGGTCAGCGGCTCTACTGTTCTTACCACAGTCTGGGCTTTTTGTCCCCGCCGTGAACCCAGTTAGCAAACATAGACTGCGTGTCGCCTTCTTATGTCCACGATCTGCCACTTCTCTCCACGGCTCTGAGTACTTCACCTTGGGCCTTATTCTTGTCCCCCCTGAAAGGTCATGGCCCCCTCACTGACCACTATCCCTGCTGGTCACACACGTGGAGGTCAGAGTCATCTTTACGCCATCGAGCAGGCCACACGACTTGACTAGTTCTTAGTATGACTTTTGATTTCCTCTAGGGTCTGCCTCAGCTGTAGCGGTGAGTTCATCACTCCTGCTTTCTCTTTGTCTACTCCATCCATCCCCCCCTCCCCCCCTGCCTCCTACAGATCTACCACCTCTCCACCCACACACCAATGTGCCACTCACCGGGTACTCATCTAGCCACCCACCCTCCTACCCACCCATTCTATCCATTGACCAATCCATCTATCCAACTATCCATTATCCTCCCATCCACCCGCCAATATGTCACTTGCCAAATATCCATCCATCCATCGACCCCTCCTTCCATTCCTCTACAGATCTACCATCCATTCACCCAGACACCAACATCCTACTCACTAGGTATCCAGCCATCCAGCAATCCACCATCCATCCATCCATCCATCCATCCATCCGTTCATCCATCCACCAATGCATTCTTTCTTGTGCACATCCTCCACCAATCGATCACCCATCGAACTATCCAACCATCCATCCATTCTCCACCATCATTCATCTCATCCAAGAAAATCCAACTCATCTGTCGGCATTCTTACGACTTGGCTAGAAAACTTCAAGCTCACCGGGACAAGTGAGGATTCATGCAGATTGGACATCGAGATGAAAACAACACCCACCCCCCTTTCAAAAAACATTCAGAAAGTCCCTCTCCCTTTCCTAATCATTCCTGTTTTAGCTTTTTTTTTTTTTTTTTCTGGAGTGATACTTCTTGCCTTTATGCCCCCTGCCACCATCTCTAGCGGTTGGCATTGTGTTTGGGGTGAGAACGTAGTCATTTGGCCTGAAGACCATGAGAAGCCTGCTTCTGTGGAGCCTGCGTGGAAGACATCAGGCTCAGCTTGGGTCTCCTTGATCTTGGGGGCATTAAACAAGAGGGAGAAGCCAAATGTGGGCGGTGCAGACAGGGCTTGAGAAGGCTGTCACCAGCACTGGGGCCTCCCTGCCCCCTGTCCACCCCCTCTGTTGTCTTCTGTATGAGCAGCGGGGCTTTGTCCGAGGGTGAGGCCCCTCCCGCCTCTTTATTATTTATTTATTGTAATGACGGGGCCCCATCCCGCCTGGAAGAGCCCTAATGAGAACCTGGGGACTGGGGGCGCTCCCAGCATTCTGCCCTGAGCCTCGCACGTCCCGAGGCTTGCTGGCACACCATGGCTCATTACGGACACACGCCCTGTCATGTGTTACACCTCACTTAGTGACAATTTGTCACTGTCACCCTTGACATGTCATTCCTCCGAAGACGGATCTGACTCCGGTACCCAGCCTGACACTCGGATGAGAGGCAGGGCTAATCTGAATTGAAATAGCGGGTCGAGAGTGGTTAATTTCACTCCGGCAGAATCCGGAAACGGCATGCAGAGTGCAGGGGAGGGGGAGCGTGGTAGTTTATGGCTATTTTATTTTTTAACCCCCCCTTCCCCGCCCCCTGCTTGTTCTTTTTTCCGCTCTGAGTATTCAATTCGCTGGAATCATGCCTTTATTTTTGAAGGACCAAGTCTTGCATTTTAATAACAAGCATTTTCAATTAAGTGCGCTGAGGACCGGGGGTCTAACTATTACTTAAACTATACATAATGGCTGCATTTCAAAACGAGGAAGCGCTGCGCTTTAGACAAATTACATCCAAATTAGTTCTTATTACAATGGGGTTAGAAAATGGATTTTCCTGCTCTCTCTCTTTTTCAACTTGACTGGCCAAAGACCCACCCTTTCTATCTGCTTCACTTGTAGCAGTAGGTTCCCGGGCGGATTGAAGTCCATGCGGCCTGACATTAATTGAGAGTCGCCCAGCAGCTCGAGGAAGCTTTATCAAGCCCCGGAGTGGGGTGGGTCCTGGCTGCACTTGGACACGTGCCCTCCCCTTCCCACAAAAACGGCCTTGTTTATAACGGCATACATCTTAACGTGGGTGAAGGGAGACCTCGGACAGTGGACGACATGACAAAACAATACCCATTTATCAATTATCAAGGGTTTGTGAGGGAGGAGGGGCAGGGCAGGAGGGGAAGAGTGAGGAGGTGATACCAAGGGCTCAAGTAGGAAGAAAATGTTTCGAGAATGATCATGGCAACAGATGTACACATGTGCTTGGCACAATGGACGGATGGATGGTGTTAAGAGTTGCAGGAGTCCCCAATAAGACGATTTAGAAAAGAAAATCGTCATCAAATGCACTGACCCTCTGAGGGAGGGCCGGGGCCAGGGGTGGGTTTCCCCCTCAGCAGGGCACTCCTGCTCTGCCCAGCCAGCGATGCTCTGGGATGGCGGTTTCCAGTCAGCGCACTTTTCCTTTGCAGGGTGGTAAGCCTGGCATTCCTTTTCTCCACATCTCGCCCGCCTCTCTGCCTGGCTGCCTGGCCTGGGGGGCTGCATGGAAGGTGGGGGATGGGGTGGAAGGTATCTGCCCTGGGAGGGTGTGGGGGGCGGACAGGTGTAGCCGGTCCCTGTAAGGGACTCTCTTGGTCCTTGATTTTACATGCACGAAGCTTGAATCAGGGGTCCTCGCTTTCAGGGCCAACCCAGTGCTAGTGGCTGCACTTGTCTGATTCCTGAGCGGTGCTGGCTGGTCCTCCCCGTGGACAGAGCCGAGTCAGAAACAGGGTTGGTAACCACAGTGACTCACTGGGGCTGGTGTCACCCACGGGGTCACACAGAAGGTACGGCCACATTGACCATGCTGACACGAGGCCTGGAAATCCTCTAGCCCACAGACCACGGGCAGTGAGGACCATTGTGGAGATTGTTGGGTGACGGTGACTGAGTGTCAACTCACAGGGACCTGGCACCCCGCCGGCCTGGCATCCTCCTCACCCTCGTGCCCATGGTGGGAGCCACTGTGTCTGCCTGTCTCCTTGAGGGCCCCCCACTTCACCAAACACGTAAGAGTCCTTCTCCAGGGACTCATCTCTCCTGACTGTGTCTGGAGCCCGAGAGACCAAGGCTCGCAGACAGCATGCTGGCTGTCCTTCTCAGACAGGCCTGTCTGTCTGTCCTTGGGGCAGATTCCTCACCAGTGTGGTCATTCAGCTGCACCCACTCTCCATTCTTCCTTACACCAGCCCCATGTTGGCCTGCATTGGGAGCGCATGGAAGCGTCACGGCGTGGGCCAGGCGCCTCCTAAATCACCCCGAACAGAAGACCGACTCACGGAGGCCACGCTGACACAGTGAGGGATCCTGCAGGACAGGCAGAGCTGCTCCATGGGCTTCCCAGACCGTAAGCACCTGAGCAGACAGTCCCCTCTACCCCCCTCCCGTGG
The DNA here is from genome assembly GCA_004026705.1 of Nesogale talazaci. NCBI lineage: Eukaryota > Metazoa > Chordata > Mammalia > Afrosoricida > Tenrecidae > Nesogale > Nesogale talazaci. The sequence goes on along the minus strand of PVJH01009753.1, from coordinate 27,020 downwards.
CCTTGCTCTGGGCTTTCAGGCTGCTGAGCAGGTGGGCTGCGGGGCTGAGGGACATTTGGGCTACTCTTACTCACGTCGGGACTTTTTTAATGTAAAGCGAGGAGATTCAGTGGAAATGTGGAATTCACGTCCTCTAGATGCCCTTTGGTGTCACCCCTCCGTGGGGTTCACACCTCTGTTCCCGCGGTGACACCCCTGAATGCTTGATCCAATAAGGACAGTTAGGGGCCGTCCACTGCCCAGTGGTGGACCCACATGTGCGCCTGTGCAGGGTGCTTGCCCCAGCCTGCTCTGTGGAGGGGCCGGGAGGCGAGGAGCACAGAGAGACATGCAGTCTGAGCAGAGGAGGGGCTGCCTCCCCGGGAAGCATCTGGACCGAGTGCCACGCTGTCTGTGAGTTTGGACCAGTGGGCAGGGGGGTGAGCATCCACCATCGGCCGCTCTGCAGAGCAGGGGTCCCCGTCCCCACAGTCAGGGCCGGAACCGAGGGTCAGCTGGTGAGGGGAGCAGGAGGTTCAGGGCCACACAGCTTGGTGCCAGCCGCATGATCCTCTACCCCAGAGGATCAGCCAGCTGCTCTGTGCTGCTCTCAGCACCCGCCGGCACAGGGGCCACTCACCCAGGGACTGTCCAGCCTCTGGGGGAGCCAGGCTGAGGAGCAGGAGCGGGGGCAGTGCATGGTCAGTCAGCCTGGAGGGCCCCCAGGAGGTGGACCAAGCGGAGGGCTGCGTCAGAGAGGTCCCTGAGGGGCTTGGCTCTGGAGTGGGGCTGGGGGTGGGCAGGGCTGGAAAGAAGCTGGATGGGACACCAGGAGACTGCGGGACATTTGGGTTGTGGCAGGAGTCAGGCTGTAGGGGGAAGGATGAGCTTGGTGGCCTCCCAGGGACTGTGAGCTCCGGGTTCCTGGGGGACCGCTTGGAGGAGGCAGAGGGTGGGAGGTGAGAATTCACAGCACTAATGGACCAGTTTAAACAGGACTTTTACTGCCATCGAGTCAATTCTGATGCTTAGCAGCTCTATATGGGTTTTATAGGATTATTATATATGAGATTTCTACTTCTATAAATGGTTCCAGCCTTGGACACCCACAGGGGTCCCTTTGAGTCTGCACAGACTCATTGCAGTGAGTACCAAAATATAGGGCAGCGGTTCTCAACTGGTAGGTTGCGACTCCTGTGGGGATCGAACGACCCTTTCACAGGGGTCACCCGATTCATCACAGTTGCAAAATGACAGTTGTGAAATAGCAATGACAATAATTTTATGGTTGGGGGGGGGGTCCCACCACATGAGGAATGGTGTGATAGGGCCACAGCAGCAGGAAGGTGGAGAACCACTAACTAGGGTTAAAGCTACCGCGTTCTTCCCAGGATCAGCTTGTGGGTCAAACCACTGGCGGTGGGGCCAGCAGCCCACTGCTCCTGATGGGCCCGCTGTGGAGCCTCTGCCTCTTGCCTGCAGCAGAGAAGGCTTAGCTGATCAGACGTGTGGATTCCACCCAGAAACATCCTGGTGGGATTAAGTGCGTATGCCGTAATAATACAACGCCGCCCTTGTTTCAAATGTGTGCGGTTTCTGATGATATGTGGGAACAATAAGAGAGTGTTTACTTGGGAAAAAAAGGATTTCTCTCTCTCTTGTCAGTCCTCAAAATGACTGAATTTTGAATTTCTAATCATTTTACTGGGGTTCTTGCAGCTCTTATCATCATCCATACCTTCACCATGTCAGGCACATGTGTACATATATTGCCATCGTCCTAAGAAAAGGGTTTTTCTTGTGCCTGCCCCCAGCATCCAAGTCCCAGGGCAAACTCACTGCTGTGGAGTGTGGGCTCACAGAGCGACTGTCTAGGAGGGGGGAGAGCAGCCCCAGGTGGGGGTTGAGGGGGTTCGTGGCTGGAGCTGCCTGTGGAAGCAGAAAGCCCTGCCTTTCTTCCTCGGAGGGGCCAGGGGTTCTGAACTTCAGACCTTGCGGGTCGAAGCCCAAGGCATGACCACTGAGCCACCAGGGCTCCTCCCTGGCACCACGCACGCTGTGTTTGAAACGGTGCACGCTGTTCTTGCACCCACGGGACAAAGATGACCGAGACCTACTGTGAGGCGAGCAGCTTCTGAGACAGTCCGCCTGGCCTCCTCAGAACGGAAACTCGGACGGGTCCCTGCCGCTATTTACCTAGCTTTTACCAGCGAACCGCAGGGACTGGGGGCCTGCCCCGCCGCGGCCCTCGTGTTGGCATAACACCCACACACCACGCAATTAAAGCGCCCAGTCGTCTCCCAGAGGGGAGTCGTGCAGTCATGGCCAGGCCTGTCTGAGCACTGGTCTTCGTTCTCGCAACCGTCTCCATCGGATGACCGAAGAGGCTACCTGCCGCTGAGCCCCAGAGTGCCCTTGGAGGCCGCCAGGCAGGCAGGGCTCGGGCCAGGTGCAGGCAGTCACGTGCTAAGATCCCAGGCGAGGCCGGGCCTGCAGATGAGACCCTTCTCCCTCAGGATCGAGCTCACCCAGCTGCGGGCGGTCCCTGGGGACTGGCCCCTCCCTCCTGCCCCTGTCAGCTCAGATGTGTTTTCTGGCAACACTTGGGGCCTCATGAGTCTTGCTGGCTGGGCTCTCAGTCCCCGGTCAATTGGTCGTGGGGCGGTGGCCACCTGAGGCCGGAGCCAGACCTACCAAGGAACCTGGTGTCCACTGCTCAGCTGGTGGCCGGACTGGCCTTTTCCAGGGCGTAACAACATCCTCTGGGTGCAGCCCTTCCTGAGACTCAGGAGACTCGAGCTGCTTGGAGTTTGAAAGCCGAGGTTAATTGGGGACGCGGTGGTTTAATAGGGGCCTCAGAGACCAGGCCAGGTGGACGCTGGGCTGTTCAGGAGCCCATTAGGCAGGGACCGCAGTCGAAATGGTCATAGGAATCCCTGTGGAGTAAACTCATTAATGGGACAGTAAGTTCCAATTAGGGGCCTGGCCCATAAGGACCAAGATGCCAGCCACACGGCCCCCCTGTTCCTGTCCCAGAGGCCTCCACTCTTCAGTGACTTGCTCCACATGCATGTGAGGACAACACTCATTCCTGCTCAGAAAACCCGACTCTGCCTCCCACAGTATCAACCGGAAGGCAAAACGCCTCCCAGTCTTTTAGAGAAACCCAGAAAGGCCGCTCATTCTCCACACTGAGACGGAGGCGGCGGGGCAGGGCTGAACTGGGCGCCGTCTACCCGCTCAAGTTCCACCCAAAGCCACGCAGGCACTGCAGCAGAAGCCACCCTGGCAGCAGGGGAGGCAGGTTCCCTGGGACTTGGTCCTGGTTGAGCAGGCGAGCAGAGGCGGCCCAGGAGCGCCTGACTTTGCCTGGGCTGAGCGAGGGTCCCTGGGAGGCAGGGCAGGGCCTGGATGGGGAGACAGCCACATGCCCACATGCCCACATTTTCAGTAGGAACATGGGTACTGCGGGTGCCTGACACACGGACACGCACATACCACACCCCAGAGCATACAGTGTCACAGACGTGTCCCGCTCTCCCCCTGGGAGCCCATGGCGTGTCCGGGGCCAGCCTGTTTACCTGGTGTGGACTCTGGGGAGCAGAAGCCAGTAATCCTTCCCTTCTGGGGACAAGGTCTCCAGGATAGCTTTCAAAATCCGCGCCCTGAGGGAGAGAGCAACCCCAAGAAATGGTGTTGAACTTACCACCAGCCATATTGGCCCAGGGTTAGGGAAAGAGGTGTGGGGTCCAGCCGGCAGCTTGGGGGATCACGGACCCACTTTTATTTGATGGATCTGGCCTCCATCACCCTCCTCCTGCCTCCCCCCCCCCGGCATCTGACCTCGGAGAGTCATGACTCTTCTCTGAGCCTTAGCGGGCTCCCTCAGCGAATGGGAACAGCAGGGGCAACAGGCCCTTCCCTTCCTTGGATCCTTTCCAGGAGTGGATCACCAGCCCTTTCCTCCTGGTCCCGGTCTCGAAGCTTTCTGAAATCTAGTTCTCCACACAGCAACCTGCCACCCTCCAGTGTGTAGGAGGTGCAGTGCCCGGGGCTCGAACTTGGGCCTTCTGCACCGAAGGTGGGACGTCTGTCCCAGAGCCAGCACTGTTTGCGGTCCCCAGATGCTTGTGGAGCGAGTGACGAAAGACATGGCGGCCTTGTGTACGTTCCTCTCACGGGCCCGGGGGTCTATCCCCTCCGTCCCCCCCCACATGACTCAGATGGCTGGAAAGACAGCCTGCCCTGGGGGAAGTGCGGCCAGGCTGCTTCTTAGAGGCGAGGGCAGTGAGACCGGTCCTTCTCATGCTTGGTAAGGCAGGGGGCAGCGACAGAGGGGAAGGCCCTCTCTGAGATGGATGGACATGGTGTCAGCACCAATGGGCTTGGGCCCGGGAGCGGTGGGGAGGACGGTGCAGGCTGGACTGGGCAGGGCTTTGTCCTGCTGTGTCCAGGGCTGCTGGGAGGCAGAGCGGGCCGTCGGCCCCTGACAACAACATGACTCAGGGACGATCCTTCCATGGGGACCTCGCTCTACTCCCGGCCAGCCACGCTCTGGCAGGAAGGCGGGGTTCGAGCCTCCCTCCCTGCGTGGCCTCCTCCGTGGGCCTTTTCCTCCGCGCTCGCTGCACCAGGAGGCTGGGCGCTCCGGTCCGAGGCCTCGCGGGGGCCTGACCATCTGTTCTGTGAGAGAGGTTTGGAGCGGGCCACGTGAGAAAATCCGTTTTCTCACGTCCGAAGGGCAGAGGCCCCCCCGGCTGCAGACGTGAGGAATTCTAAGAGGAGATATTGGGGCCCGTCCCCGCCTGGGCACGACCGGAGGCAGCAGGCACGCGTGTCCCCAGGCATGGGACGCGGGGACAGGCACCGCCGTCCATATTTTAACTCCGCTGCCTGGCGGTCACATGGCTGCCGTGCTGGACGCGAGTGTCGCTGGGGCATCCTGCATGCGAGGGGCTGGGTGAGAAGGCAGGAAGACGGATTAATTCCTCTCACTGACAAGCTCATCAGAGCCCCTGTCCCCACGCTCCAACGCCAGCTCCACAGATGGTCCATCCGCCCCGTGCAATGCTTCGCCCTGAGCCCCCCGTCTCCCCTGCCTGGAAGCCGACAGGCGGGGAGCCTGTTCCTCAGCTCTAATCACTGCCACTGCCCCGGGCATCCTGGCTGGGACAGGGTCGGCCTGCTCCGCCGGTTTGCGAGACCGTAACTGTTCGTGGAAGCACAAGGCTGTTCGTCCTTCTTCCGGGAGCGGCTGGACTCGAACTGCTGGCCTTGCTGTGGCTGCCCACTGCAGCACCAGGGTGCCCTAGAGAGGGATGAGGGGTGTCAGATCGTGTGTGCTCCCTTGCACATCTTGAGGGAGTGGGCTTCAGCTCTGTCCATACTCCTGCACCCCATCAGAGGCTCACGGTCATTGTCAGCTGCCCTCTTACCCTCCCCCCCCCACCTCCCCCCATGGGCATGGCCAACATGGCTCTGGACTTCTGAGAGGTTGTGCATACCATACCCCCCGAGCTCCCACTTGACAGCCCCAGACCAAAGGAAAAAAAAGTTCCCCTCCCCCTGCCTCCTTTTTGAGCCTGTGGTCCATCCTGAGGTGGTCATGTCTGGCTTTACAGACATGGATACGGGACATGGATTCTTGGACCAGCCCAACAGGCCCTGCTTCAGGACTAGAGCGAAGACCCTCAGACCTACAGGCATGGTCACACCCCTCCCCCCTCAGCTCCCCAAGTCCAGGACCTTTTCTCAGCCTGTCTCCCACCGCCATGTCCCAGCTACCCTTTAAGGACAAGCCCGAATCGGCCCTCTGGTCAAGCCCAGATGGAAAGACACTCCTGGTCCCAGTGCCCAGAGCCCCGCAGAGGCAGGGTGTCCCCAGAAAGCAGGTGTGGGACCCTGACCTCGGTCTCTGGGACTCCCACCCCAGGTGGGACAAGTCTCCTGTGGCATATCCGTGCAGCATGTTCTTCTTTCCTTTTCCCTCCAGGAACCAGGTGACGGGGCAGTGGTTACTCCACAGGCTGTGAGGCACAAGGTCAGGGGTTTGAAACCAGCATCCGCTAGTGGGACAGAGACCTTCTACTCCCATGAAGAATGACAGCGTGCAGTCAGGCAAAGGAAAACCACCCGTCGGTGGGCCAGGCGGGCCACCCAGTCCCGGGGATCAAAGATAAGGATGGGCACTGGAGGGGTGACTCACGGCCAACTTTGTCCACCCTGCTGGCTCCAACATGGTGCAGGCACGGCGGTTAAACACTGGGGGTGGGGGCTGGAAAGTAGTGTGCCCTTGGTTACAAGTGTGGGGTTTCTGGGAACACAGAGGCATGGGAGATGACAGGAGGTTCTGTGTTCTGTAAAATGGACAGACAGGTGGACTGGGCCCCTGTCCTCAGCTGTTGACTCAGGATGCCCCTCTCCCCGCCTCCTGCAAGGACATGGCAGCTGACCAGGTGTGTGTGTGTGTGTGTGTGTGTAAGCAGGAGGGGGGGTTATGGGAGCTTTCTTAGAGCTCCCTGGCTCTGTAATGCCTGAGAGTCACTCATGTCTTCCAAGCACCTGCAGCCCATCTTGGTGCCTCCACCCTTGACTGCAGGAGGGGTTTCTGAATAGCCACTGGGGTCGGAGCAGAAGGTGCTAGCTCTCTCCCAGGTCAGGGGTGCCCTGCCCCTCTCTGTCCTTCGCCACCTTCTCCACAGAGGACCCTCGGGAGCTGGCATGGAGAGGGTTTGTCGGACAGACGTTGGACGTGCGGTGCTTGTGGTCGGCGGTTCAAAACCACCAGCCGCTCTGAGGGAGAAAGACGGGCTTTCCACTCCCATCATCCCTGAGAGACACGACCCACGGCGGGGTCGCTGTGAGACTCAATGGGTATAGGGGTGGGGGTGAGGGTGGCATTCCCTGGAAAAGCACATCATGTCTGGAAAAGCCAAGGGTCAGGAAACAAGAGGAAGACAGGGCTGCAGCAATGACCTCAAACACACCCAGGCCTGTGAGGTGGGTGCGGGGCCGCGCGGTGTCACTTGGAGCTGTCATGGACTTGAGGGTCCACTCCCTCCCTTAGCAATGTCGGGGTACCATGTGCGGGTTGGGGAGCTCAGAGCGGCAGGCCTGCAGGAAGGCCCCACCCCGCTCCCTGCCCCCCTGGCTGCTCTTCTCAGGTTCCTGGGATATTTCCCTCCTTCCTAGGGCACCGCCATATTCCCACCTGAGGCCATTAGCTTCCGCTCAGGCTGACGCTCAGCGGCTGTGCCCATCCATCTAATTGCACAGAGCCCATCAAGCCCTGATTACCGTCGGCCTCATTATCCCGCCCAGCACCTCACCCTGCTGAACAATTAGACAGTGCTACCTACCTGCCTACCTGCCCTCGAGAGGCAGACAGAGCCTCAGGGCGGGAATCGGGGGAGGGGCACGTGCTAGAGGGTTTCCTTGTAGCCTGGGGAGCAGGCCCCCCCCCCCACCTCCCCTTCGGATTGTGTCTCGCCCCCAACTTGCCAAATCACTAGGGAGCCCTGCCCCTTAATGAGCAGGGAGGGCGGAGCCAACCAGCTACAGAGCTGAGCCCTGATGGTGGTCCCTGGGCTTGGTGGGCCTCAGGGGCCCATGACCCACCCCCTGGCCTGCCCCCTCCCCTTCATGCCGGTGGGCCTGCTCTCCAGCACTTGCCAGGGGCTCCAGGGATCCAGCTGTGGGGTACCTGGGTTTTGGACTGAAGAATTTGGGAGTGGCCGAGGACTTGGTGCTGGGACCCTTGCATGGCCTCTGATAGATTAGTGGGGACGGGTCCCGCATCATCAGGACTCAAATGCGCCTGGAGCCGGTGTTGACTCACAGAGGTCCGACAGGACAGGGCAGAACCACCCCGTGAGTTTCCCAGACGGTGACTCGGTGAGTGAGCAGAAAGCCCCAGAGCAGCCGGGGGTTCTGAACTGCAGACCCCACGGTTAGCCACCCTGCATGTAACACTGTACCCAGAGTCTGGACACCACTCGACTGGAGCCAGGAGGCCCCGAGGGACAAGGGCTGGTGCCCGGTGTGGTGAACCTGCAGCTAGCACCAGGACTCGGAACCAGGAGGCCCCGCCTGGTGCAGCCTCTCACCCCCAGATGCCTCCTCCCTCCTCCTGAGGGCAGCGTGCCTACCCCAAGGGGAAGGGTCCCTGCTATAAGATGGGGTGGGGCCAGGGGGAAGAGCCCCCTCACAGTCCAGGTGGGATCAATATCCAAATCAGATGTCCCACCCCTAGGAGTGCACTCTCCCCCCGCACTCTCTGCTTTCCATGTGGCAGTCGTGCACTCAGTCCCATGAAGGCTGCCTCGAGCCTGGTCCAAGGTCAGCCCCAGGCCCTGCATCCCCACGGCAGAGAGCAGTCTCCAGGGCCCGGTCCTTAGGAACCAGGAGAAGGGCCTTACCAGGAGCAGGTCAGCTGTGCAAAACCACCAGCTGCTCTGAGGGAGAAAGACCAGGCTGGATGTTCTGGTAGAATCCACAGCCTTGGAAACCCAGTGATGGTTCTGCTCTGTCCTGCAGACTGTGAGTTTGGGAGGAGAGACTCAGCCCTGGAGCCCACAGGGCTGGTCCTTCCCGTCTGGCAGGGTGCTGTGGGTGGTGTGGACTCCAGGGCCAGAGTCTGGCTTTGGCAGTGGGAGAGAGGTCTGAGGACGGAATGGGCGGGCTCATCTGGTTGGAAGTTGGGGGCTGTCACTCTCTCTCTCTGAGGCTAACTGCCAGCAAACTGCAGAGCCTGGAGACCTCCCCGCCGCCCTCAGTGGAGGCCCTCTGGTGAAAGCACCCACCAGCACAGCTCCTCCTGGAGCCAGTTCCCCCTCTCCCCATTGCCCTCAGGCCTCCGGGTGGGCAAGGACCACTGGCAGCTGTGAGTCTGGGAGCAGCGGGATGTGCTGGGGTGGGGGTGGGGGTGCCAAGCTGGAGCGCAGTGTGTAAAGTGCCCAGCTTTTCCTGTTACACTACGGGGCTCTGAGCCGACCTGCTTATGCAGACCAGCTATTACTCACAGCTGAGCCAAGCAGTGTCCTAGGACAATCGCAGTGCCATTCTTTTTTTTTTTTTTTGTGAGTCCGGGATCTCTGACCCAGGCTTAGGTCCTATCTATCTATAGCTACCTATTTTTAATATAAAGTATTTTAATTAGAAGGGGATATTACATTTAATGATGTATATCATTTTATTGGGGGTTCATACAGCTCATCACAATCCACCCATCCATCTATTGTGCCAAGCACATTTGTACATGTGTTGCCCTCATCATTTCCAAAACATTTTCTTTCAACTTGAGTTCTTGGTATCAGTTCCTCAATTTTCCTAACCTCCTTTCCTCACAAACCCTTGATAATTTAGAAATTTTTATTATTTTTTCATGTCTTACATGAACGATGTCTCCATTTACCTACTTTTCTGTGGTACATATAGGGAGGGGGCTCTATATAGGTCATTGTGGTCAGTTCCCACTATCTCTCCCCACCTTTACCTTACCCTTCTGGTATTGCTGTTCTCATTATTGGTCCTGAGGGGTTTATCTGTCCTGGGTTCCCTGTGCTTCTAGTTCTTGTCTGTACAGGCTAGCTCTGGTCTAGCCTGATTTGTAAGGTAGACTTGGAATCATGGCAGTGGGGAGGAGGAAGCATTAAAGAACTAGAGGAGAGTTGTATGTTTCATTGATGCAACACTGGACCCTGACTGGCTCGTCCCTTGCTGTGACACTTCTGTAAGGAGATGTCTAATTGTGGGTTTTGGGCCTCCACTCTGCCCTCCCCCTCTTGCACAATGATATGGTTTCTTTGTACTGGGTCTTTGATGCCTGGTACCCGTCTATCAACAACTCATGATCACACAGGCTGGTGTGCTTCTTCCATGTGGACTTTGTTGCTTCTCAGCTAGATGGCTGCTTGTTTGTCTTCAAGTCTTTAAGACCCCAGGCGCTATATCTTTTGATAGCCAGGCACCATCAGCTTTCTTCACCACATTTGCTTATACAGCCATTTTGTCTTCAGCAATTGTTTCAGGAAGGTGAGCATCACAGAAATCCAGGTTGTTAGATTTCTGTGTTCTTGCATTGAAGGAATACTTGAGTCGAGACCCAGTGTCTGTCTGCTACCTTGATACTAAGCTTATAACTATATGTACATAGGGGCTGAGTCCCGGTGGCGTAGTGGTTGTGCGCAGGACTGTGGCCCACTGGGACGGAGGTTCAGTTCCAGCAGTGGGGCTGGGCCTCCTACTCCCACCACCGGAGAGCAGTGATGCCCCCCCTCCAAAAAAACAAACAAACAAACAAACAAAATATATATACATAGATCTATTTCCCCATCATCATATATAAATATGTTTACATATGTACATGCCTGTATTTGCCCTTTACATGCCGTATAGGCTGCTATACATGCCCCTTGCCTCCTAGTTCTTTCCTCTGCCTTTATTCGGCTTTCAGTAACTTCTCTTGGTTACATTGTCCTTAATCAAGCCCTACCCAGGCATTCTTCAACCTCCTCGTTATTAGTTTTATTTTATTTTATTTATTTATTTTGGGGCATCACTGCCTTCAGGTGGTGGGAGTAGGAGGCCCAGCCTTTGCTCCATGGAGCTGGAATCGAACCTCCATCCCAGTGGGCTGCAGTCCTGCGCACAACCACTACGCCACTGGGGCTCAGCCCCCTTGTCATTAATTTTAGATCACTTGTTGTTCCCTTGTCCCTTGGTTTGTTAATACCCACTTCCTTTCCTCCACTTTCTCCTCTCCAATGTCCCCCCAGAACTGTCGGTCCTATTGTTTTCCCCTCTGGATTGTTTATCCTGTCTATTTTATCTAGAGAGACACACAGAGACAGTAATAAACACAAAAATAAGACAGAGCAAAACAAAGCAACAAAAGGAAACAAAAAATAACAAAAAAACTAGCAATAAAAAGACTAGCCTATAGCTATTTATATCATCTATCTCTATCATGTATATCTATATAATGTATATCTATATCACCTATATCTCTCTATATCATCTCTCTATATACCTTGATCATCTCTCTATATCCATCTCTCTCATCTATTGCTATCCCTATTATCATCTATATCTACTCTATATATCACTTATAACTGTCTATCTCTACCTCTACCTCTATCTCATCTATATCTATCTAAATATTTCTTCTGTTCTCACTACCAGCACCTGGTTGCTTAGGTTTGTGCATTATTTATGAGCTACTTGTTTCCAAAGCTGGAAGATGAATCTGGGAGATCAGAGAAGAATGGAGGCTTGAAAGGACGGTGCTAGTGAGGTGTTTTGCAAGGACCTTGGACTTCCAGAAGAGCCATCTAATCCACATTGGAAGAGGCACCACCAGGATGCTCCTTAGACGTGGAAGTGGCAAGACTTTGTCTTATGCTGCAGACATGCTGTCAGGAGAGGCCAGTCCCTGGAAAAGGACGTCACGAAAAGGACGTCACTCGTGATCATGTGGAGGGCTGTGGAAGACAGGAAGACCCTCCTGAAGCCCCTCAGACATGCCGTGGCTTCCAACAGTGGGTCCAAGCATCCCACCGGGTGTGAGAATGGCACGGGGCTGGGCAGCGGGTCCTCTGTCGTACCCGGGCCGCTCTGTGCCGGCACTGACTTCATGACACTCAGCAACCACAGCCGCACCGTTCAGCTTCAGACCTTCTGACAGAAGGAAGACCCCTCTCCCGGCCCCTCTCACCTCACCAAGAGGTCCCTTGGCTTTGCATCCTCCCCCACCCCCTCCTGAGCACTCTTATCAGCCTCCCTGCCAGCGGTCCAAACCTGCCTGCTCTTGGATGGATTGGTGACTGTCTAGGCCTGGGGCTGAGGTCCTGGGCTTCCTCAGTTGTTTCTTTCTGGGAATTCCAGTGGCCCCGTCCTTGTGTGAAATCCAGAGCTTTCTGGGTCCCAGAACTCCCTCTTCTGGCATCTTCTCCCTTGTTTTCTGGTCAAAGCTCCAGAAACCCCCTAGGGAGGACGCTTGCTGCTCTTGGATGCGGTCAGGTGGGTTCCAGCCCCTGGGGACCCTGCGTGCAAGAGAGAGCAGCACCACCTCTCATGGCTGTTCTGTGGGAGCCCATGGTGGCAGCCCGTGTCCGTCCGTCTCATCGAGCGCCTTCCTCTCTCTCGCTGCCCCTCCACTCGGCCAAGCACCAGGGACCGGTCTCTCCTGATTATGTTTGTTCAAAATCCTTCCCACCCGGACTCGCCATCCTGGCTTCTCCGGAGCATTCTGGCTGCACTTCATCCCACACGGACTCTCAGCACTCTTCCCAGCACCGCGCCTCCGATGCGTGGGCTCTCCCGCTCTCCCGGGCACAGGAGGCCAATGGAAACACCCTGGCTTGTGTTGGGGCACCGCAGTCCTCAAGAGCACGACCACTGCTCCTCGCAGGTTAAAGAGGCCTTGAAGGAAGGGCTGCCAAGGAAGCTCTGGGGAGACATTCACCCTGAGTGATGGGGTGGGGAGGGAGGTGCTGAGGAGTGTGAGTGCGTCATAACTGTCCACTAGCTGTTCGTTCAGAGGCATCACTTCCGATGTCTTCCTGTTTCCAGTGGAAACTGAGCATGTGGCTGCAGTCTTGACGCTATTTCTTTTTAAATTGACTTAATTTTCTTCCTTGCAAAAAAAAAGGTGATATGATTGAATGACTGAACTTTGGAATTGTATGATATGTGGATTAGGTGCCAATAAAAATGTAAAAACAAAATGCCTCTTTGCTTTTTAACATTGTAAAGAGGTTGCTTGCAGCAGATTCAGTCCCTGTAATGTGTCATTTGATTTCTTGACCCCTGCCTGCAGAAGTAAGATAAAATTCTTGGTAACTCCCAAGCCAGTTATATGGCAGTCTTTCACGACCATGTGCCCTCACAAAGATTTCTCCATGATCAGAGCAATCGGGGGCTTTTCAAAGTGAAAGTGCTCACCCTCCTTCTTGGGAATTCCTCCTGGTCAGAGAGGAGACCTGGAGAACGGATCCGCCGGTGGACTTCTGAATGCTTCTCTCTGTGGGCAGCTGGTGCCCCACATCCTCGCTCTGTGCCCTCTGCCCAAATGACATTCCCATAATCCCTCTGCACCAGTGCACCAAGGAGACCTGGGGGAAAAGGCTGCTCTCAGACTGTGGAGTGATGCCCCCTTTTCGAGGGAAAGTGACATTCAACATGGAACTCTTTATGCAGCTGCCTCGGGTTCTGCATTCCCTAGGGAAGAAAAGCCAGTGACGTGTGTATGCGGGCATGGCTGCTTTCCTAAGTTCACATGCACACACCCATACATGCACACACACATACACACCATAAACACAGACACACATCAAATCATACACACACATACACACACCACACATATAGACATATTCCATACACACAGGCACACATCATAAACACTTATACACACATACCATACATATATACCATAAACACAGACATACCATAAACACCATGTATAAACACCATATACACAGACACACACATACACATCAGACACACACAGATACATACCACACACAGATACCCACATACACTCTACACACACTGCACCATACCCACACCATACACACACTATACATACACCACACACACAGACACACACCATACTCACACCACACCCACACACCATAGACACACACATACCATAAACACACACCATACATACATACAGACACACACACATATACATACCATACACACAGACACATACCTTATACACATACCTACACACTGCATACACACAGGCACACACCACATACTGACATATACCATACACACACCATACAGACACACACCACACTCATACCCACATTCACACGTACATACCCCCCCCACCATACCCACACCCACACCATACACGCACATACCCAAACTTTCTCTCTCTCTCTCTCTCTCTCTGTCTCACACACACACACACAGACATTCCCACGCACATGCACATACCACACTTATACCGAATCTCTCTCTCTCTCTTACACACACACACACACACACACACACACACACACACACACACTTCTCTGAAGGAAAAGACTCCCGCTATTGTGGAGGTGACAACTGCCAACTCTGCGGGCAGACGTCAGGCTGGATGGAGGCCTCTCTTGACTCAGGAAGCTTCGGGGCCATGGAACCCCCGGGCAGAGGGCAGACTGCTGCTCCCACGCCAGGGGCCGATGGATCACCTTAGCCAGAGGTCAGTTCACCAAGAGCAGGAGCACAGGAAGGAGCCATTGCTTTATCACCTAGGTGCCACGCTGCATCTCTACAAACTGTCAAACCTCGGAGAATCCTGCCCCTGCCAGCGGGTTACACCCCTGCACCCACTACAGGCCACATGGAGCTTCCTGGGAGAGAGACCAGAGCAACCAAGTGCATGGCGGTGGCTGTCACTCAGCCCACCTGCCCCAGGGGCCTTCCTGGCCTTGCCTCAGTGGGGGCAGGCTACCAGCCCTGTCCCCTGCTGGCTGTACCTCTGGTGGGCTCAAGCGGCTGTGCCATCCAGGGGCTGCCATCTACAGCCACTCAGGGGCCCTCATCTGGGAGGTGGTCATCAGAGTTTGTGGGGCTGGGGGTGGGGGTGGTCCTTGGAGTTCCGCAGCAAACTCTGGGGGCATCACAGCGCTGTGCAGCGTGATGGGGAGGGGGGGGCGGGATGCCACCTCATTGTTGGGGTTTGTTTCCGGACCCCTTGCTATGTCACCTTTGCTGCTCCTTGTGTCTCTGGAGTTGTGGGGAACTCAGGCCAGTTGGGGCGATGGGCTGGCAGACAGACAAGGGCCTCCTGCCAGGGCAACATCCAAACCGGACACAGAGGAATGTCCTCAGTGAGATGTTTGTCTCCGTGCCCGGGTGTTCGTCCTATTGCTGGGAGAAGTTCTTCGAGTGATTCGATGAAGATGCTGCTCTGTCTGGAATGCTTAGTGGAGGGGAGGAGAGCTAGTGTTTGTGTGTGTGTGTGTGTGTGTGTATGCATGCACGTACGCAAGCATGTGTGTGCATGTGTCGTTGTGTTGGGATGTCCGCGTTGGAAATTGCATGCGCACGTTATGATTTTCAACTCGCGGGCGCGGATAAGAGCGGCGGCTGTACGCAACGCCCTTCGGCGAGGTTAGAACCAAAGAGAGAGGGCGGTGTTCTGAGAGGCTCGCCAGGATGGGTGGCCCACACCCCCTGGGAGAGTCTTTTTGCGCATGCTCCATCCGCAAGACCCTCTGAGCTCTCAGCTCTTGCGGGGGTTGGAGATACGCGGTGGGGGACCCCGTGCCGCCGGTGCTGACTGCTTCTTCTGCACCCCTCTGCTTAACTTGCCTCTGAAACTCCGGACACTGGGTGAGCAGATCTCCCAGGCCGTGCGAGTGGGACCGGGAGGGTCAGGGTGGGGAGAAGGACAAAGAAGACCGGCAAGGAGCGTGTCTGCTTGTGAAGGAACCGCTATGAGCTTGCGGAGGGCAAAGCCTGGGCACAGGACCCCCGATGGTGCGCGGTGGTGGAGCTTGAGCCTCTAACTCGAGGTCCGCACTTCCAAGTCACTGGCCGCTCCTCCGGAGAAAGAGAAGACGTTTTCCTACCGTAGAGTGACGGTCGCGGAAACCCACGGGGGCAGGGAGTTTGCGTTCTTTTTGAGAAGCCTGAGTCAGGAGTCCGGTGGGTCCTGGGCGGGGCTGCGGAGTTCCGAGGCAGCCGTTGGAAATGGCCAGCCAGTGGAGGGAAGAGAGGGGAAGCTTTCTGCTCAGGGAAGCATGAAGCAGTGCAGTCTCAGGAGCCCCCGGGGGCCGATCTGCCCTGTCCTGAAGGTTCACCTCAAGTCGCCACCCATCAGAGAGCAGTGCGTGTGAGGTCAGACTGTGGGGTGTGCTGTGGGAGTCCACAGAAGCGACAGACTGTTTGAGCATAGACGGTGGACAGACCGGGAGACGGGGCAGAAAGGCGGGTGCTGGGGGGAATTGAGAACACAATAGTGCCCGGTGGTGGGGTCAGCCGGATGGCCCCTGCACACGCCCTTCTCATTGGGACACGAAAAAAGGTTATGCACCTACAGGACACAGGGGTGTCCCCAGCAAGCACAGAGCCCTCTCCCACACAATGGGGTAGCACCTGCACCCCGGAAGGGGCTGCTGAGAGACTACACCTCAGTTCAGAAGGAAGAAGGACCCCAAATGCCTTGAGTGAACCAGCCTCCAGGGCAGTGGTCATCCCAGGGCTGTCTGTCCTAGGAACACTGACAGGGGGTGCCCGACTTCTCAATCCAACCTGGAAAAAAGTGCCTTCTCCTGCCTGAGCCCACCCTCCCCTGGACCACCCACTGGCCAGAGTGGCCCAGCCCTGCTGTGAGACACTGCCTGGGGCCTGTGCTGGGCCCCTCATCCCTGGCCTCCCCTCCACCTTCACCTCCCGCTGCAGCCATCTTGCTAAATCACTACTCAGACCACCTGATGGGCCGGGACTGGGGCTTTGGACACCCCCATGTGCAGGTTTGAGAAATAATGAAAACCGCAGCAGCGGTTTATGCAGTCCTTTCCGTCCATGGTTCGAAACCACCAGACGCTCAGTGGGAGACAGAGGAGGCTTTCCACTCCCATCGTAGAGAGTTAGAGACTCAGACACCCAGAGGGGCGGCCCCACCCATCCTGCAGGGTCGCCGTGAGTCAGAAGCCACTCTAGGTTGGTTTCCCCACGAGCTAGGTGCAGCGCTGTCCATTGTCCCTCAGCCCTGCCATGGTCCCTGCACGCCCAAGGCACAGAAGGAAGGCACTCAGATGCAGGGGTGGTGGCCAGAGGTGACCTCACACTGCTGGTCACAGGAGCAGCCTGGCTGGTGCCAGGCTCCCCTGAGCTTGTGCATATCTGGGTCTCTCGGCACCTGCGCGCACACGTCAGGCCACCAAGGGAGGGACTTGCTGTTGGCTATTTCTCAGGACTGCTCCTGGCCTTCCAGGTCACCACTGCCCGCCGGCCAATCCCAATCTTGTTATCCACTTGGGGTTCCCTTCCTCCGATTATTGCTGGTTCACCCTAAGAGCCTGACATCACCTCCTCCATGCAGCCCTCCCTGGATCCAGGGCTGCCTTCTTCTCCCATGAGCACGGGGCTTCCACCTTTCTGTCTGTCCCTCCACTGGACCTGCCAGGCCTCCCAGGACCCTCCAGCTTCCTTTGCTCAAGGCTCTGCGACCATTTAGCTAGCAGCCGGTGAGTGAGCACACTGACCTTTTGAGTACAGGCCATGGTCCAGGGTGGGAACCTCAGGTGTCGGGCTGAGTCAGCCTGCCTGGGGCCCTCCCCCTGGCCTCAGCGAGGCTTTGCCTTCAGGCAGTATGTGTTTGACAGTGGGTGACTATCCCACCCCTAGCCAGTGGAGGGAGGGGCAGCCTCACCCTCAGGGACTTGCTGGGAAATGGAGGGCTGGGACCAGAGGATCCCGAGTCACACCCGGGCTGCTTTGGTCCAGGGGCCCACATCAACCTCACGAGCTTCTCTATGGAGGGTGGGGCACGTCTCCTGATTAAGGCCCCTTCCCACCAGTGACGGTGACAAGCTGATGTGCTGTCCAGTCAAGAGCCTGCCCTCTCCAGGTCCCGCTGAAGTGGCCCGTGTCTGTGACCCCTCGGACACCCTCCTGGCCCTGTTGCTCATGGCTTCCCTCCTTCAGTGGCCTTTTATTGGTTTTCCCCCATATTTTAATGTGATCATAGTCTCCATTTAAATTCTTCCCCCCACCCCATCCTGTAACCCTTTTACTGGGAGCTAATACAGATGCCACAGTTCGATTGCATTAAGCACTATTATACAAGTAGCGATATTTATGTACAATCAGTTTCAAGGTGGTTGGTCTTCGTGGAATTCATGACAGGTAAAATCCTCAGGCACAGTGGTGGGAGTAGCAATATCATGAGGATGGGGGGTGGGCTGGGTGGGGGAGGAGGAGGAGAAAGGGGGAACTCATCACAAGGTTGGATATCTAGCCCTACCCCCAGGATACATACCAGAAAGGTGGGTGAAGGGAAGCAATAGACAGTGTAAGACATAGAAGAGCAACAGTAATATATGGTTGACCAAGGATTCATGAGGAAGAGGATAGCAGGGAGGGAGGGTAAAAAAAAAGAGAGGAGCTGACAGATACCAAGGGCTCAAGTAGAAATAGATTGCTTTGGAAATGTTGACGACAACATATGTACAAGTGCACTTAATCTATTGAAGGATGGATTGTCATAAGATTTGTAAGAGCCCCCTAATAAAGCGACGAGTAAAAACAAAACCAAAAGATGGTCTGCCCTGTTGTTTGGTTGCTGTTAAAGACTCCATGAAGGCGTCTTTAGGAATTAGGTTTGAAAGAATGGTGTGGGGGCTGAGCCCGGTGGCGTAAGTGCTTGAGTGCGGGACTGCGGTCCGTGGGCTTGGCGGTTCAAATCCAGCGGCAGCTGAGAGCAGCACTGGGTAGCGCCACGACCACCGGCGGCAGTGATGCCCCCCCCCAAAAAAAACAACAACAACAAAAGAAAACAAAACAAAAAAACACAGCATGAACAGATACAGTCCCGCCATGTTCACCAGAGCGCTGTCCATAAGAACAGATGGATGGAAACTACTTGAGACCTGTCTGGGGAGGAAGGAAGCCTGAACCCTGGTGCACGCACAGTGGGGTATTGCACATCTCTGAAGCACGGTCATGGGACCGCCAAACTGGGATGGGCTTGACAGGCAAGCACAGCCAAGTCAGTCTCATCAAGACAACCCCTCAGGACCCATAATGAGAGTAGCGATGCCAGGAGGGTGGAGGGAAGGTGGGGGAGAGAGGGGGAACCAATTACAATGATCTCTATATAACCCCTCCCTGGGGGATGGACAAGAGAAAAGTAGGTGAAGGGAGATATCAGACAGTGTTAGACATGAAATAAATTTTATACATGACTGAAATAATTTATAAATAATAATCTATAAAGGATTCGTGAAGGTGGGAGGATGGAGGAGGGAGGGGAAGAGAGAGGAGCCCATACCGAGGGCTGAAGTAGAAAGAAAACGTTTTGAGAATGATGATAGCAACAAATATACAAATGGATGGATGTATGGATTGTGATGAGTTGTATGAGCTCCAAATAAAATTATTAAAAGAAAAGGCAATGTTTCGCATGGCACTTCTATTATATGTTTTTAAAAAAGAAAAACTAAGAAAAATGATGCTACACCCAAACAGGCTGATGTTGGAGGCTATGGGGAGACTGGGGTGGGATGGGCATTGGACAGTGTGGCAGTTACATAAGCTATTGTGAACTTGGGACTATAAAGAGCGAAGGGGTGGAGTTTAGTCTGTCAATCAGGCCTCAGCTTGATGGCCTCATTTAGAGGTGCTAAGGAGCTAAATCGCTCGCTGGAGGTGGGACACAAACACACGCCCTGTGAGACATTCCTGCTGACAAGCCACACAGAGCTATGCTTATGGAGCCAGAGACCAGGAGCTGGAAGAGCCATGTGAAGACCCATGCCAGCACTGAGATGCTCCCATCACCCTTGGATCCAGAAGATTTCCCACCCCCTGGCCGATGACCTTTCTGCACTCAGTGTCATTGCATGGCTGCGTGAGTCTAAAGAGGAATTTATGTGCAAATCAAACAACTATGAGATTTCATCTAACACTCCCGAGGTTAGCCCCAATCAGAAAATCAGAGAGCAGCACATGTTGGAGGGGATGTGGTGAAATAGAAACTCTCCTCCACTGCTGGTGGTCTTGTAGCTATGTACAGTCTCTGTGGAAAGTGATCTGGGCATACTTAAATAAAGTGGAAATTGAGCTACCTTATGACCCAGCTGTCCCTCTATTGGGCATATACCCATAGGAGGCAAAAAATAAAACATGACCAGTTGATTGCACTACGATATTTATTGCAATGCAATTCACAATCACCAAGAGTTGGAAACAACCTCAATTTCCATTGGTAGATGACTGAATCAGTAAACTCTGGCACATGCACACAATGGAGTACAATGTGTACCTAAAAAGCACTAGTGATCACACGAAACATGTCATAGGAAGAGTTGGAGGAAATTATGCTAAGCAAAGTCAGCCAGTCACAAAAGGAGAAGTGCAGCACGAGTCCCCTGAGGTAAGTGTAATCAGCATGGTAGGTATAGAAGAGAAGCCTCCTATCTCACAACATTTGAGCTGAGGTACTGGGAGGCAGGAGGAGGTTAGACCAAACCCAAAGAGACACATGTTGGTCCAGCACAAAGAAGGGGAAAAAGGGAAGGGGAGGAATAAAAGGGGGGAGCAAAAGTGAGATGACATTGGGGGAGCAGGGCACCAACCCATCCTGGGGGAGGGTATTGGCTTTGTCTCCACAGAATTGTGAGTGGGCATGCAGACCCTACCATGGTGCACCAACCTATGAGATCAACGTGGCTGGTGGAGCAAGGCAGGAGAAGAGAGGGTTACTGGGCTGGCCCCAACCGGAGTCAACATCAAAGGGGAGATTCCACCGTGTTGGAGCAACAGCAAACTAGCTCAGAGGAAATGCTAAGAGGTGGAAATAGGGGAGATGATGGAGGGGCAGGAGGAAGGTGCAAGGAAACCGAGGAAGGACCTAAAAAGCAAAGCAATGCACAGAGGTATAAGCATAGGTGTGTACATATGTAAATACATAGATCCACACAAATAGAAGTATTGGCCTATGTACGTATATTTGTACAGCAATACACTGAGGTAGTGAACAGACTTTGGGCCTCTGCTCATACTGCCCCTCAATACACAAACATTTTGTTTTAACGGTTTGGCATTCTGAGATGCTCACCCTCCTCCTCCTGACACAATCACTGAAGACGAAATTGGTGCATAAGCAAAATTGGTGGTGAAGAAGGAGGATGGTGCCTGACTATCAAAAGATTCAGCGTCTGAGGTCTTAAAGGCTTGAAGGTAAACAAGTGACCATTCAGTAGAGAAGCAACAAGCCCATATGGAAGAAGTGGTATGATCATGAGAAGTCATCGGGACCAGGTCATAGGCATCAGAAGACACATCACAAACAAACAAATAAACAAAAATATATTGTTTATAAAGAGGGGTGGTGATGGAGCAGAGATCCAAAGCCCATCTGTAGACAGTGGCACAATCTCCCACAGGCCGCAGGGAAGGGATGAGTCATCAGGGTGCAATAAAGCATCGATGAAATAACTGTATTCCTCTAGTTCCTTGAGACTTCCTCACTTCCCACCGCTGCTTCTCAATTCAGACTAGACTAGAGCATGCACAAAGGTACAGGGAAGAGAAAGGAACTCATGGCACACGGAATCCAGGCACAGGAGTGGGAAAAGTGGAACCAAGAGGGTAGGGGGAAGGGATCAGGAGAGGAAGGGAGAAAGGAGAAACCGATCACAATGATCTACAAATAATCATATACCCCTCTCCAGGGGGAAGAATAACAGAAAAGACGGGGGAAGAGATACAGTGGTCAATGTGAGATACGAAAATAATCATAAGTTATAATCTATCAAGGGGCCGTGAAGGTGGGATGGGGGAAAGAGGAGCTGATAGCGAGGGCTCAACAGAAAGTAGATGTCTGGAAAAGAATGAAGGCAATGTATGTACAGACATGCCTGATGCAATCAGTTTACGGATTGTAAAGAGTTGTAAGAGCCTCCAATAAAGTGATCTTTTAATACAAAGAGGAATTTATGGGCAGCTATTTATGGACACATGGGGCAACATCGGACTTATGGATCTGATCTGGACTAATGTACAATTGCTCTTTGATATAAAGCTCTTTCTTAGACACATCCGAGTCTCCCTGGATTTGTTTCTGTGGTCCACCCAGACTAGCTCGGACAGGGCGGGAGGAGAGGAGGAGACAGAGGACGGGGCCACAGGCCCCGGGCGTTACTGGGATGCCGACCTTGCTGTGATGGGCTTGGCTGGCAGCTGTGCTTTGTATCTTTCCCCCGCCACAGATTAGACCCAACCACACGTGACTCTCTGCCACCCTGCAGATGCTGACCCATGGGGCAGGGTGGAATTGGCCCTGTGGGTTGGGTCTCCAAGACGCAAACTCTTTGTGGGCTATCAAGCCTCCTTGTTCTCCCTCAGAGCAGCAGGTGGCTTTGAACTGCCGACCTCTTGGCCTGCAGCCCAATGAGTAACCATAGCACGACCAGGGCTCCTTCCACAAATGACAGGGCTGGGAGTGGGGGGTGGGGATGGGGGTGAGGGGAGAAAGGAAAGGCATGCCCTTCAGAGCTCTTCTTTCCTTCCCCTTGGGACCCACACATGGGTCTCCGTGGTCACAGAGGGGGAAACGTCATTGCATGAAGCTCACGTCAATGACCTTGTAGCACAGAGGCTGGGGTCAGACACTCATGAAGGTTTTTATTTGGGTCTGGGCTCTCTTTCCATTCCCGAGAGGGAGCCCAGGGGGTGTAGTGGGTGACCCTTTGTGCAAGGATGCCATTTGAAACCACCAGCTGGGCTTCCTACCCTGACAGAGAGTGAACCTGGGGCCTCTCTCCCTGTCTTGCAGGGTGACTGTGGATGAGAACAGACAGGATGCAGTGAGTTTGACTTTTGGTTTCCCCTATGGAAGCACTAGGAGACCTGATGGTGCCATGGGGACCTCAACTTTGAACGAAAGGTTCACCTTAGGAGAAAGGCCTGTTGTTTTTCATGTCAGGAGAACCATGCGTGGAAGACTCTGCTGGTCACAGCTTTTTGCCCACGCAAGCAGTGGGTCACCTGCCCCGGCACGTAGCTGCAGAGTCAGCAGTTCTAACCACCAAGGACTCCTTTGGAGACTAATGAGGCTGTCTGTTCCTATAAAGATGGAGAGCAGGCCTGGGGGCCTTCACCCCCACCCCACCCTCCTGTTCATCATAGGCCACTTGCATCTTTATAGCATCATTCGTGGGCCATCCAAATTATCAGTCTAATCCCATGATTCACTTTTCCGACACAATCCCTGAAGACGAAGCAGGTACATAAGCAAATGTGGTGACGAAAGCTGATTGTGGCAGTCATCGAATCTGGTGTCAATTTGAGGATTAAGAGTGTAGGGGTGGAGTCTAGCCTGTCAATCTGGAGATAGTCAATGAGACTTCTGTGTGGGCATGGTCTTCTCTTAAGAATTCTGGGAAATGTGGCAATTTTTCGAGGAGGCAGACACACTATCTCACTTAGTCCCTTGGAGATGTTCTACCGACAAGACACAAGACTGACTCCCTGTGAGACATCCTGGAGAAGCCACATGGACTTACCCTGATGGACTTACTCTGAAGCTGGAAAAGTCACATGGAGACTCCTGCCAGTGTGAGATGCTTGAGAAGCCACAGAGAGGCCCCTGCCAGTGCTGAGATGCTTACAATGTCACTGGATTCAAAGACTTTCTACCCACTGGCCTGGGATTGTCCTGCATTTGACGTCATTGCATGTGTTTCATGAGTCCAAAAAGGACTTTATAGATTGGTATCGGACATATGGACTAATATCGGACTTAAGACCTTGGACTGGTCTAGGTTGGGATGTTTTCTTAATGCACAGTTGCTTTGTATATAAAACTCTTTCTTATATACATATGTGTGCTTATGAATTTGTTTCTCTAGTCTGCCTGGACTAACACACTGATGATGCCCGGCTATCAAAAGATATAAAGATATATCAAAAGATATATCAAAGATATAAAGCCTTGAAGATAAACAAGCGGCCATCTAGCTGGCAAGCAACAAAGCCCACATGGAAGAAGCACAACAGCTTATCTGACCATAATGTGTCTATCTTTGGAATCAGGTAGAATGTGAAGGAGGGGGAGTGCAGAGTGAGGACCCAAAGCCCATCCGTAGGCAATGGGACATCCCCTTATAGAAGGGTCTCGGGGAGAACAGGAGCTAGGCAGGGTGCAGTGTAGTAACAACGAAACACAACTTTCCTGTAGTTCTTTAATGCTTCCTCCCCTTCACTATCATGATCCCAATTCTACCTTACAAATTCAGCTAGACCAAAGCATGTGCACTGGAACAGATAGGAACTGGAAACACAGGGAATCCAGGACAGATGAACCCCTCAGGACCAGTGGTGAGAGTGTTGATAGTGGGAGGGTGGAGGGAAGGTGAGGTAGAAAGGGGAACCAATCACAAGGATGTCCATATAACCTCCTCCCTGGGAGACGGACAACAGAAAAGCGGGTGAAGGGAGATGTCAGTAGTGTAAGACATGATAAAATGATAATAATTTATAAATTATCAAGGGCTCATGGGGAGGGGAAGGGGAAAAAACGAGGAGCTGATACCAAGTACTCAAGTAGAAAGCAAATGTTTTGAGAATGAGGATGGCAACAACAAAAGTACAAATGTGCTGGACACAGTGGATGGATGTATGGACTGTGCTAAGAGTTGTATGAGCCCCCAATAAAATGATTTAAAAAAATATAAAATTATCAGCTTAAAAGTCAGCCCAAGAAGACAGTGCTCTCTTGGAAGAAGTTCAGCCCGAGTGCTGCTGCTCAGAGGTCACTCTGCTGAGCCCTGGTCTCCCGGGCTCTGGACACGGGGTCAGGAGGGAGCAGTCTCTGGAGAAGGATGGCATGCTTGTAGCTGGAGGGGCAGCAGAAAAGAGGACGACCCTCAAGACGGGTCTGGCAATGGGCTCAGACCTAAGGGCCGGGGTGAAGAGGGTGCAGGAGGGAGCGGACTCAGGACAGCCTCACAGCAGTGTGCTTGGTCAGACATCTCACCAGTGCACCCTGACACGATGCCTGCAACCCTCATGTGTGTGGGAGCCACCCATTGATGGTTGTTGGGCCGCTCCTGTCCTGTCCAGCCCACTCCGACCCACAGCAGTCCCTGTGGACAACAGAAGGAAACACTGCCTGATCCTGTACCCCCTCACAACTGACCGCTGTGTTGGTCCATCTCTTCCAGGGCCTTCCCTCCTTCACTGCCCTCCCGCTGTGCCAGCATGCTGCCCTTCTCCAGGGACCCGGCTCTCCTGATGGCACCACGTAAGAAGACCCAGGGAAGATGAGTGTGTGAGAAGGATGGTGCTGGCCAGCGATATGGAGAATGCCGGGGACTGCCCCCAAACTCCGGCTATCCAGGTGACTGGGACTTTTGTCATACGCCATAGGGCACGGTAGAATGACCTCACAGGGTCCCCAAGGCTGTGAGTCTTTGCGCAATGAGCAGAATGCCTCATCTTGGAGCATCTGCTAGGTTTGAACTGCTAGCCTGGTGATTCAGTCTGACGGTTAACCCACCAGGGCCCGTAGACTAGGAAGACGGTCCCGGCAGTCTAGGGGTCCATGAAAACCCTGTGAGTCAGAGCAGGCCCGTCTGCTGCTCTCCAGGGACTGGCAGTGTGCTGTTCCCATGGTCTCTGGGGTCCGCGTGGTAAGGGCAGCAGCTTTGCACGTGGTGAGTGGGGATGTGGTTCTCGCCAGCTAGCTCAGAGGCAGTCAGAGCTGCCTGGGTCAGGCACATGGGGGTGTGTACAGAGGTTGACACTGTGGACATCCCCCGGAGGTGGTCAGAGCTGCTGGGGCTGAGACTACTGACTCATCTCCACCTCCTGGTGCGCTCCTGTCCCCTCCACCCACCCATGCTGCCACAGGTCCATGGTGAGAATTAATCTCAGGGAGGCGTGAGGACTCTTTTCTGTCTCTCAGAGTTATGCCAGGGCCTGAGGAGGAGGGGAGGGACAGGCAGGAGCCTGGGCCAGGTGAGCAAGGGGGGAGCCTCCCAGGGGGTTGTTCTGGAATGCATGGGGGTGGGAGCCGGCAGAGAGGGAGAGAGCGTGATGGAAGGGGCAGCAGAGGGACGCCTGACTCTAAGAGGTGACCAGTCCGGCCAGCATGTAAGGTCTCAGGGGGCAGCGTGGGGGAAGAAGTGGCCACTGGCTAGGCAGCGCCTGCAGCCTGGAAGGGACGCTTGCTGATTTTCTCTGGTGACTTGGGGGGTGGGGAGGGGTGCATCTCGTGGCTTGTCCTGCTGACCCTGATACCAGGGAGGAAGATTTCCCCCCTCAGATGCCTGGGGTGCAGTCAGGAGAGGCCCTGGGGCAGGTCTCCAGGGTGGGGGTGGGGATTCCTACTGCAGCTTCTGCCAATGAGTTCAGCCCCAGTTCAGCCCACAGGCCATGAGGGAGACCGGAGCATTCTGGCCTGTTCCAGAAGCAGGCTGACCACCTTCCCTTGTTCCCTGGATGAGATGTTGCTCCCGTGCTCTTGTGCCTGGCAGCCTGGCAGGCGGCGTCCATTAGGGCCGGGCTTGGGGTCCCAGCATGTGGTGTCGTTGGGACCGGAGCGGGCCCTGCAAGGTGGCATTTGCGCCTCCCATCAACACAGCGCATTGCCACTGCTCAAGGCGTCGTAAATTGGACGTACAGCTCAGCTGCTGGCATAAATAAGCCTCTCTGATCGCTCGTGGAAGACGTTACGACACTCCAGGGTGCAGAAGGGGGCATTGGCACTGTCATTTTTTTTCCTCCAGCCCTGGCACCCTGGTGCCTGCCTCCTTTCTGAAGATTCAGGGCACGCGTTCTTCATTACGGCTCGGGCACCGGGGACCTGTTTTTTTTTGCAAGATTAATGAGCGCCGCGGAAATTCTCCAGCGCATCTCCGTAATTAAGTCTTTGTTTATCAAAAAACAAGTTATATTAGGAGCAGAAAATTCGCAGTAATTATTCATAATTCTAACAATTCAAGTATAGCTACCTCATTTGCCTGGGTAATTCTGCTTTTTAATTTCTTGCATACATTTGCATATTAATTTTGCCCGTCGGCAGCGGCAGGCAGGCTTGACAGTTGATGCTCTGTGAGGGTGCGGCTCAGTTGGGTGGCATTTCGACTGGGTGCGATGATAAATTATGAATTTTCTAATTTGCCGCATAATGAAGTAACCCTTTCCAACCCAATTAAAAAGAACCGCCGGGATCTGGTGGGGGCTTTTGTTGTTGTTTGGTATTTTTGTGTTTGGTAAATACATGGATGTTCCCTGGTATCTCCCCTGCTCCTTTTCTTTGTCGTGGACACACAAGGCCGGGTACTCCTTCGGCTTAAAACTAACCC
>PVJH01009752.1:0-77767 GCA_004026705.1 Nesogale talazaci | reverse complement strand
TCTTTGTGCCCATTGTAGAAATGCTAAATTGATTGTTCTGAATTGGGACCTGGGAACACAGGTGTTTTAAAATCTTTTCTGGGTTTACCAATGTGTAAGCCTTACTGAGAACAGCAAAAGCCCCATGATGATAAGTGGTGGACCAAAGGAAAGTGTGGAGCCCCTGGACAGAGCTCTGGCTTGAGAATGGCTGCTAAGGTGCCTATAGAAATTCATTGCACCCCCCACAGGTCTGGAGTTCAGCTTCATATCTGAAATGGGAGTTGACATACTTCATTGCTACCTAAATTTGGCAGAGTTTCCTATCATAACAACTAGCCAAACATGTGCCTTACAAATAAGACACTTACATTCCTTTATGTTTGTCATTCATGATCTCTGAGCGAACCCCTGAAAGCAAAAGACTAATGGGATTGACGTTAAGAAGGAAGGTCATTTATTATATCACTGGGGAGCTTACAGGAGCAGATTGAAACATCCACACAGGGTTAAAGGAGGAGGGAAGGCCCCGGACATACTCATCGTCTCCTGGGAAGGCCACAGCTGTTTTGGGAGCCAGCTGAGAAAGGTCAGGTTTTACTTATCCCACCCACTTTCCCTTTAAGAAAGAGCCCAGCCATCACAACACAGCAAGAAGGTGCTGGTGTCCCTTCTTCTTTGCAAGGCTCCTATGCAGCAAGGAAGGGCCCAGGCATCACTGTCACCCTGCAAGGAAAGCCGCAGTGTTCCTAGTCAAAGAAGACCTCCACTGCCCCCCTACCTGGCAAGGTAGATCTGGGCCATCTCTGGGATCCAACAAAGATCTTTTGCCACCACTCCCAGGCAAAGAGCACTTCTGTACCTGCTTCCAACCCACACCCCCAGCCAGGCAGGGGGTGCTATCCCGATAGCACAGCAAGGATGGGCCTGGCTATCCCTGAGGTCTTGGCATTCTTAACAGTTTCCGCCCACCACACCAACCACAGCAAGGAAAGTGGAGACATTGCAAGCACCCACACCTCCACACTTCCCACTGCCCAGGTAGGAAGGAAGGAAGACCTTAGGTATCCCTTCAACCCAGCAGGAAAGAACAACCCATGTTTAGCAGGGTGAAGGCTTTCTTGTGCAAAGGCCCATATTACCTTTCAATAAAATAAAGCCACCTCACTGCCATTGAGTCCAGTCTGACACATAGTGGCCTCATAAGACCAGGTAGAACAAAAAACATGTTGGGCTGAGCCCCAGTGGCATAGTGGCTTTGTGCAGGACTGCAGCCCACAGGGTTGGCAGTTCAAATGCAGCAGCAGCTCTCCATGAGCAAGGCTGGGCTTCCTACTCCCACCAGGGCAGTGATGCCCGCCCCCCCCCCATAAAAGAACAAAAAACATGCCAACTAAATGCCCTCTGTCAAGAAATGGACCCTATTCCAACCTCACTGATTAAAGAAATGGAAACATAAATCACTAGCCTCCTCTGGTGGGAGAAGAGCCCTCAGATAAGCAAAGAACTCCTTTCGAATAGCAAAGAAGGAGGCTCTGCACTGCCAAACCTCAGACACCGTGGTGCACTCACAGTCATCACAACAGCCTGGGATTGCTACAAGGGTGGGAGCACAGACCACAGAACATAATAGAAACCCTAAAAGGAAAAGCAGCCACCTCTCGGCAATTAATCTTTGACAAAGGGTCAAAAGGCATTCAATGTGAATGAATCCGTCTCTTCCACAAACAGTGCTGGCAGAATGGGATGCCCAGCTTCAGTTCTTCACGCTGCTGCTGACCTGTCAACGTGGGCAGATGTGGAAAGAGGCATGATGCTGCCTCAAATGAGAATGGCAGTCTCCCAGGGTCCAGCAATGACTCTGCTGAGTACATACCCTAAGGAAGGCCCCACGTGAACAGACCTATGAACTCCCATGATTCTGACAGCCCTGTGCGTTATAGCAAGAAGTTGAAAACAGCCTAAAACTCAGTCGACAAAGATTAGTAAAAGAAACTATGGTACATACACACATATTCGAACAGTACACGTTTAAAATACAGGGAAAAAACCACAAAGCACTTCACAACATGGATGGACCCAGAGAATATTATGCTGAGTAAAGTTAAATCACATGGACTGGTCTTGTATATTACCGTTACTTTAAGGATAAATACCATCAGGAAGGCATCCAAAGGTTTTCAGTTCATGTAATTAGATCTCCCAACCAATGGTAGAATGTCTGTCTAATGTTTATGAGCCACTTACCACTCCCTTATCTGTCCATATTTTAAAAGCTACTTCAGAAGAAGCCTCACCTCAGCCAGGGCCAGTTTTTATTTGAGAGGACCGGACTAAAAAGAGCCTACTTTATAGAATTGTTCCATGGTCACAGAAAACTAATCTCCCCTCATGGTGATCAGTGAATTTCAAAGGGAATTCATGACCAATGGACAAACTAACGCAAAATAAAATTCACAGCCATTGAGTTCATCCTGATTCATGGCCACCTTTTGTGGATTTATGAGATGGTAACTCTTGGCAGGAGGAGCAAGGCTTGTCCTTTTCCCATGGGCCAGCTGATGGTTTCAAACTGATGTCATCATGGTAGGCAACAGAGCATGCAACCACTTTGCCACCACGAACAGTGGGGTGTGGGGGGGTGGGGAGGAGATATATCTGTCTCCAAAAAGGTGATTCATTTCTGTTGATGGGTAAAGGAGGTGAAAATGCATGACATTACTTATACAGACTCCCAGAGGAAGAAGCCACACAGTACTGTCTTGCTAATCATCTAGTTTTCACAGATTGTCTTTCCCCTTGGCCCTTAGTGAATGTTGTCTGTGTGCTATAGTCTACCTGGATCTTAGATTTTTCTCTCTTGTGAGGTGAACAGCCCCCTTCATATCAGAATTTTGTAACTCGATACCTTGCTGAGGGAGCTTTACCGTAAACACAAGTGCTGCAAAATAAAGACAGTGAAATACTCTGGGGCTTAAAGCTGAAACTAGTGGAAAAAGGATCAAAGAATCGCTATCCCAAAGTCATTGATTTGGAAGTTAATGGACTATGGCTCAAATCTCTTGTTGTTGAGCTTGTCCAATAATTTGCAAATTAAAAATACCATTTACTTGCTATTTTCAAACTTTGCTTTTGTGGCATGTCTTAGTTTTACAGATGCAGCTTTGCCTTAGTGAATGAGCACGATTGGAAATTTTGCCTGTGTCTAACCCTCATTTCTTTTCTAAGCAGTGTTCAGTTACTCAACTTTTTAACCTGTAAAAGTGAAAATAGGCATATATTTGTCTAAAAAGCTTTCATAGATTTGTATAGTTTTCTTTTCTCAGTAGTACTTTAAAAATCTAATCAATAGGATAGACTAATGGTACTCTTACTAGAATGACCAAATGTCCCATCGAGGTTACTTAAATTTTTCTCAAAAAAACTTGATAATGCTGCCTCTAATATGGACTAGGGAAATATAAATATATATGTGTGTATATATGTATATATATATATCTTACAATTTAATATATATTAGATTTACAAATTGACTTTGGGCTAGAATTTAATTGCAAGCACTAAACTAAGAACCATTATTGACCATGTGTCTCTGTTCCATAGTCGCCAACATGAAGTGATCACTGAAAAAATGAGCATACTAGCAAAATGTGGTGAAGCAATAAGATAGTATCCAGCTATCTGAAATAACAGTGTCTATAATTGTAAAGGCTTCTCTTAAAACCTTTAAGTGAGGTGGTGGTTACATCAATATTAAAGGAGTAAAGTAGTCCATGTTTTCCAAAAATTATAAGTGATAAAATCCATAATGCAGAGGAATGTGTTATATTAGGGCTTACATTCTGACTACCTGGTTTGCAGAAAGCTATATATTCCAGTGAAAGCCCGAAATCCATTTACTGAGTCCCCATAGGAATTAAGCTTCCAAAGACCATTGAGTAGAGATGTAAATCGTCTTGCCCTCAGAGGGCACTGAACAGTAGATTACTGCAGATGTAGTTATCTTACAATTTAATGTATTATCATGTTTTCCATGGTGTGTTAGTCTGGGTGGATTTCAGAAACAGATCCATAGACACTCATATGTGCATAAGAAATAGTTTTATATATAAGATCAATTGAATATCAAGAAAATTTTCCAGCCCATTCTGGATTAAATACATAAATCTGATATTAGCCCGTATGTCCAATACCAATCTATAAGGACCTCTTCAGACTCACGAAACATATACCATGATGCTGAATGTAGGAAGATCACAGGCCAGTGGGTGAAGGTCGTCTTGTGCATCCATTTGTAAGTATCTCAGTGTTGGCAGGGGTCTTGAGGTAGCTCCTCCCAGGCTCTATCTCCACGCAGCAGGGTAGACCCTTCGGCTTCTCATCAGGAATGTCTTGCAGGGAGTAAATGTGTGTCCTGTCTCCAGTGATCTATTTATCTCCTTAGCACCTGTAAATGAGGCCATCAGGCTACAACCTGATTGGCAGGCTAGACTCTGCACTGTCACTCTGATTCCTTTCAAGTTGACAACAGATTATGTAACTACCACATCTTATAACCCACTTTTAATTTGTCCTAGTTTTTTATTATCTTCATCTTTTGGATAAAGGCTTTTCTATATTTTATTTTGTTGTCTTTTTTGTATACATATATATACATTAATGTGGAATTCCTAGGGATAGTAACAAGATTAATAATTCATTAGTGTTATAGCAGGAGAGACTGGGAGTAATGGGAGCTAATAATAATGGATAGAAAGATGAAGACAATGCTCTAAAATTGGTTCTGGTGATGATTGCACAACTCTTCTTAATATATTTAAAGCATTGAATTGGATGGTATGTGGATTATATGCCAATAAAACTGCGAAAATATTATCACAATAAAAGATATTTAAGACAAAAAAGTTTTAGGGGAAAATCATGTGATCCTTTTTTTCAAATATATTCGAGAAAATCAAAGAAATCTTATAAATTTTATGACGACTGTTTCAGGATTTCTTTTATTAATAAGTAGCTAATACTGTAATTGTTTCTTTGCGTAACGGAGCTATTATATGAAATGAATATATTTAAGATAACTACATACTCATTTCAACTCTTTCTTCATATGAAGTACATTTTCTTTAGAAGCCAACATTTGTGCATTGAAAAAGGCAGCCGAATAGCCAAAGTTGTAATTTTATGAAACCACAAAAGCTTCTTTTAAAGGGCTCTGACTTGAATACACACTGCAAGAAAATTAATAGTCTCAGTTCAAACATCCTCTTTAATCCAACTCATTTTGCCTCTTATAAGGAAGCAAAGAATGCAGTTGTCAAGCTGACTTCGGCGAAGGAAACGTGTTGAGCAACATGCTGTTGGCGCAAGGCCACGCAAGTACTTTCTGGGGTGTCTCAGCAGCCGTCGGGGAGCTGCCAGGCAAAGGACGTGTTGTGTGTCATTATCAATTTGCACTCTGATTTCCTAACAGTTCAAGAGGCCTTTTGACAAAAGCCTTCATTTAGATCTAATAATAACTCTGGATTTTTGCTAAATATCTCACATCCTGGGAATAGGCCCAATTGCTAAACCTACTTACACTGCTGGAGATTCTTCTCATGAGCCCAGCAAGGGAGCAGGCAAGAAGACTAGACCATGTGTACTAGAGGGATGTGAGGATGATTCTCACTTTTTAACGTGCCTTTCAGAAGAATTATTTCGTTTCACTCATGGAGTCTACCTGAACAGCCAGCCCACCTTTGTGGGTTACACCACAGTTGCCCTGGCCCAGCATGCCTAACACTGTAACAGTTATAGTCTGGCGGTGTCGTAGTTATGCAATGTGCTCTGATCCACTTGGTCTGCATTTCAAAACCACCAGCTGCTCCTTGTGAGGAAGACGGAGCTTTCTGTTCCTGGAAACAGTTACAGTCTCAGAAAACCATAAGGGGATGCAATGAGTCAGCATTGACTTGATGACAGTGAGAGTTCTCACTATGTCACTTCTTTATACAATCTCGTGTCGCCAGTGCACCTACGTAGCCCTGCTTCATCTGGCAACAGTAAGTTCCTTTCCACTCAGTTACAATATCCTCGCAATCTGTGAAAGCCAACCATTCCAAGTCTGCAAGCTGTAATCGCAAGAATGTCATTTGGGAATTTCTATAACTTTTCTCCATGGGAATACGTAGAAATATTTGAGCTCTTACTCTGTTTTTCACAATAGAATCTTATGTTTGTTCAGAGTAAATAGTATTTCCTAACCACCCTCTCTCGTTTCTACCAAAGATTTATTAATTTTTGAATTTGTTCATTTGTTTGTTTTGCTGGCTTGTTTATTTGGAAGGAAATATCCAGTACTGCTTTGCTGAGTTTATGTGATCTAAGTCCATCATTTAGCATAGGGAAAGTGTGAGGATAGAAAGAGAAGAAAAGACGAAGCTAGTGTTCACTTTCAAAATCATTTGGTATTGTATATTTTAATTACTTTAACAATTCTTATCAAATTCCTCAAGTTATTTTATATAGTTTTATTGGCATATGTTTATATAGCATATCATTTAGCCATTCAATATTATTAAGTAGCATTGTATAGCTATCACCACAACCAATTTCAGAATTTTTGTCTCATATCTATTTTTAATAATTTCCCATGGCCCCACATTCTCTCTGCCATGCCTCTGGGTAATTATTAATCTTGTTTTAGATTCACCTATCCTGGGCTTCATATGTAGCACATGATATACACGTAAGAATCATATACAAGTAAAAATCCACTGTAGAGTGACCTATCCTACAGATTCACCTATAGATGCAAAAAGAAAATCACCCAAAACACAAACAGGAAACAAAACCAGCAACAGTGATTAGACAAAACACTCAAAAGCCTCAAAAAACAAAGAAAGCGGAAAGTACGAAAAAATTAAACAACTTTAA
The DNA here is from genome assembly GCA_004026705.1 of Nesogale talazaci. Lineage (NCBI taxonomy): Eukaryota > Metazoa > Chordata > Mammalia > Afrosoricida > Tenrecidae > Nesogale > Nesogale talazaci. Next base: position 70,873 of record PVJH01009752.1, on the reverse strand, counting down.
AATAATACAAAAAGGAGATCAGATGATCAAGTATTATAGTTTGACCTAATTTCATCTTCCATAACCAGCTTTATAAAAGCTCTGCTTGATAGAGTATTTACTTCCCTGAACGCTGATCAGAGGGGAGTCACTGTGTGGGCCCGATAACTGGATTTAGGACTTCTGCTGTGTTTGCGATGTAAACTGACGCCATTTATTCCTTCAGATTTGGATTTGATGATTACAATCCTGGACTCACACAGGCAAGAGTGCTTCTTTCACGTGCCTTGACTGATGTCTCACCTAGATGCCTGGTTTTTGAAGACAAACTTTAAGACCAGAGAAGTCTTTCTTTATGATGGCTGGCATCATATGGTTTCTTCATAACACTGTGCAATAGCGCCCATATCGCCAATGATTTTTCATGAGTTTGAGTACTGAGTAGGGCCAGATCATAAGGACTAAGCTTACTCAAATTGAGGCTAAAATTAATCAAGCACACAAAATGCACCCATTTATATATGTGTATATACACATATATGTGATTTATATATATGATTATATATATGTGTGTGTCACTGGTTAATTTTACACATCATTATGATTCTTTTATAGACAGTATTATAAATCACTCCCTAGGACAAAAAGTGATTGTGTGGATATGGTCATGAATTTATCCAGTGGTATAGAATTTAAAGCACTATTGAGAAAAGGAAATATAGCCAGTTCAAACAGAAATACATGAACTAGTGACTTGTACAGATTAAACTCTTAAGGGACTGGACCCTATTTTACAAGCAATAGGATTGATGATAGGGGAAAACTTTCAATAATGCTCATTCACAAAAGCAGAACCAGGGTCACAAGATGAATACATGTCATAATAAAGCAAGGAGTACTTTAACATCGCAAACATTTGCTAGTATGGCATCACCATTCATTGGGCACTGTGTTAGTCCAGGTAAAACTAGAGAACAAATTTCATAGGCATGCATATGAATATAAGGAAAAGGTTTATATACAAGAGGAACAGGATATTGAGCCTTATCCAGTTCAAAGGCATAAGTCTGATATTAACCCATATGCTCGAAATCAGTCTATAAAGTCTCCTTCTGACTCACGAAGTCACAGGTCAGTGGGTGCAGAATTCCAGTGCTGGCAGGGCTCTCCACATGGCTCCTCACTTCCAGGGCTCAGGGTTCATCAACAGCAGAAGCAACTCATCGCTGGCAGAGGTCTCCATGTGGCTGCCCCAGCTTCAGAAATCGGGTTCCATCAGGGCAAAGCTGTGTGGTCTTTCCGCTGGCTCCTGCAGCTTCTCAGATGCTGCCATCTTGTCTTGTCCATGATTCATTGTCTCTGAGACTAACTCCCAACAACTGGGGAAGATAGCTTCTCATCTTCACAAGGGAAATTATCGTGAGATGTCCCAGACATATCAGGGGAAAGCCATGTCCACACAGAGGCCTCATTGGCTACTCAATGGCTATCTCCAGATTAACAGGTTAGACTCCACCCCTACATTTCAATCGTAAAATTAACATAAGCACATGACTGCCACAGGCACCTTAGAAAGAAGAGATCTGAATTAAAGTCTAACAATCGCCAATTCTAGAACCTCGGAATAGCAGTCATCTGCTTCTTCTCACACGAGAGAGTTTCAACCTCAAGTGTGAGTTTGAGATAAAGCCTAGTACACTTAGTGAAATTTCCACATCAAAAGTTTTCTGGTGTGACCTATGAAATGTTATGCATCACAGAAGGACAAAACCTAAAATCCTCATAGTTTATAGCTCATAGCCCGGGTTACCAATTTCTGGATAGAAACTATATCAAAAGTGTGTCACATAGAACAAGCCATATTCTCCCGTTGAATTACATGGAAATGTTGTTAAACAGTTTTTCCTAATAGGAGGTTGCTTCACTCAGTTTATCCACCAACAGAAGTATGGATAGCCTCCTCATAGATATGCCTGCCCCCCTCCGCCCACCTTGGCTTGAATTTCCAGTAAGGTTTGCTTACCACTATTACAGGAGTGCTTTTTGATTTGGGTGACCTCAGTCCAATGTTGTATGGCAAAAATGGAATGATCTCTCTCTCTCCTCTCATCTTGATAAACCAAAACCAGTTGAAGTGAGGTCTCTCTTGTTGAAGTGGTTTGTAAGATATTCCTAGAATGGGAGCAGTGCTATGCTGCAGTGATGCAGAATACAGGAATATCAAAGGCCTGTGGTGCAGAGTGGTCAGATCCCAGGGTGGTGGAAACATGGGAAGACTCCAGCAACTCTTAGAATGGCTGCCAGGGTCCCAGCAAGCCAGAAAGAAAATTCCATATCCCTCCTTATGATAAAACCATGCCCCCAATGAGACACCATCAGGTTGTGACTTGATTGACAGGTTTGGTACCATCCCTACCCTTTTAGACATCTTCAAGTTGACATAACAATCCTGTAACTGTCATGTGGTTCATGGGTAAGCTCTACCTTGTTGCTTAGGAGGCTGAATTAGAATGTGGCATAACCTGAGAGTAAGAGGTTGCCTTATCTTAGAAGACTTATACAATGTTTTCCCTCATGCTGTTGACTAATTTCATTCAGCATAACGGTTTCCAGGTTCATCCACATCATGAGGTGCTTTATGCGTTCATTGCTGTTTTTTAGGGATGCGTAGTATTCTTTTGTGGGTATGTACCAGAATGTCTTTATCCATTCTTCTACTGATGGGCATTTGAGCTGTGCTGTAATACACATGAGAGAGCACACGTCTCTTCCTGCTAAGTCTCATTTCTTTGTGTTATACACCCTCCAAAGTTATTGCTAACTCATGTGACATTTCTTTCCTTTTCTTTTTCTGAGTTGGACTTGTCACTTGTCACCAAATAATAATAATATTTATAACCTTAGTTGTTTTAGATAGCTTCATATTTCTTGTCTATATTTGCTATCTCAACAGCAATGCATAAGAATTCCAAATTGTTTGCACTTTCTCCAGAATTTATTGCTCTCTGCCTTTTTTTTTAATTAGGCAATCATTGTGGGTCTAAGGTGATATCTTACTCTTGTTTTGATTTGCATTTCCTAGAGTGCAAATGATTTCTTTGTGTTTGTTAGCCATTCAAGTGTTGTCCCTTTGAATTTTCTATTTATGTCTTTGACGAGCCACACGAAAGAAGAAATACTTGGGAATAAACCAAAGGGACAAAAGATCTATACAAATAAACCTAGAGAACATTATTATAAGAAACAGCAACAACAAAAATGACCAAAAAATGGGAGAATATTCCTTGTTCATAGATATGAGGACTAAATAACTTGGAAATATCAATCCAAAAAAAAATTACAAATCCAACACAATTTTGACCCAAATCCTAAGTTCATTCCTTAAAGAAGTGGAAAAACTAATTACCAATTTCATGTGGGGAGAGAAGATTCCCAGGATAAGCAAAGCACTTCTCAAAATGAAGAACAAAGTAGGAGACCACCCTCTATCCAACCTCAAATGTACTACATAAGCATAGTAGCCGAAAGAGCTTGGCTCTGGCACATTGATAGAGACACAGATCAATGGAACAGGCTTGACAACTCAGAAATAAAAGCATCAGCCTACAGCCACTGATGTTCAACAAAACATCAAATATCATTAAATGGGGAAATGACATCTACTCCAATAAATGGTGTCAGAAAAAATGGCATCTCTCCTGGCAGAAAGATGAAACAAGACCCACAATTCACCCTCTGCACAAAATTGAACTTGAGATGGATTAGAGACTTAAATGTGAATCCCAGAGTTATCAGGATCACCAATTAGATAACTGGGACATATTTAAGGACCGTCTTGCAAGGTATGTCAAATATGGTAAGGAGGCTTACACAATGGAAGACAAAATCAAACACATATGTACATCACAGCACTTCATCGAAAGAGCCAAATGAGAACCCTTAGAATAGGGGAGGAAAAAGCTTTAGCAAAACATAATTGAAAAGGGACTAATTACTAAAATCTATAAAACTCTGAAAAACATCAAGAAAAGCCTAATAACCCCCGATTGATTTTCCCTTTGTATTCCTGGTCCTGATTTGATATAAAACTAGTATAGCTTTTCTTTCATGTTTTCTTTTCTTTCTGATTTCTTTAACTAGGAAGACAAGGAAGAAAATCAAGGAAACAAATTATCCTCGTGTCTAAAAATATTTTTAAAATTTCAATCTACTGTTCAGGTTCTTTTACTTCTTGAATGGACTGAGTCATTTGTGGAGAAAGTTAAAATAATGCAATGAAATTCAGGTTGTGATATGTTTAGAAATGTCATAATTTCCAAGCATTTGGTGAATCCTATGTGCTAGATGCAAAGGTGACAATATGGCCCCAATAGGATTTGGAATAAAAATGTACATAAAGTGATTTAGATTGTACTTAGTTAGTCTACTGAACCTGGACTCAAACTTCATCCACACTCTATATTCCAGGCATAACTTTTCTAGCACATATTTATTAATCATTAATCTTATTGGTGGTGAATCTGAAACCATTAACATGTTCTTATTTACATGGACTGGATTAACAGATGTGGGATGTCTTATTTGGTACCAATTCAGTCCTCAGGAAAATCATAAAAGGAAAAAAAACCCATATCCCTTTCCATATTACTACTTCTTGTGAAGAGTAGATTCCAATATTATCATATCAACATCTTGAGAGTAAAGAGCTTTTGGAATGCTATAAAACTTCTATGAATATTGAATCATCAATATGAAATAAAGAAGCCTATGCAATGTATCATAACCATTTTCAATATTAAACATGAAGAAAATACACTTCTTGAAGTGTGTTAGTCTGGGTAGACTAGAGAAACAAAATCATAGACACGCATATGGATATAAGGGAATGGTTTATATATAAGCGGAATAGGACATTAAGAAATCATCCCAACCCAGTCCAGTACAGTCACAAGTCTGATATTAGCTCATATGTCCTATACCAGTCTATAATGTCTCCTTCTGACTTAGGAAGTCACAGGCCAGTGGGTGCAGAGTCCCAGTGCCGGCAGGGTTCCCTCATGGCTCCTTGCTTCCAGGGCCCGGGGTCCATCAAGAGTATCCAGTGGTGGTAGAAGCAACTCAGCACTGGCAGGGGTCTCCAGGTGGCTTCTTCAACTTCAGAGGTCTGATCCCATCAGGGCAAAGATGTGTGGCTTCTCTTCTGGCTCCTTCAACTTCTCGGATGCTGCCATCTTATCTTGGCCATGGTTTGTTGTCTCTGAGACTAACTCCCAACAACTGGGGAGATAAATTCTCATCTCCAGGAGGGAAATATTATGAGATTTCCCAGAGATCTCGGGAAAAAGCCATGCCCACATGGAGGCCTCAGTGGCTACTCAATGGCTATTTCCAGATTAACAGGCTAGACTCCACCCCTACATTTCAATCATAAAATTAACACAAGCACATGACCACCACATGAAGAGATAGGGACATTTCAATATTTAGAATATAAGCAGTTTATTTCTGTAGGAGGGTTGAAAGATTTTGGACACTTCCCTAAGTGCTTTTAAATACTCATAAATTGTTTGGAATTTTCTGGAAAATAATCCGAAAGAAACTATCCAAAATATAGAAAAACTTTTGCAGACTAGATAACCCATGCAATGATATTTGCAATAAGTCAAAGCTGAAAAACATGTAAGTCGCCAAACTTAGCAATATAATTATATAGTCCATAGGTAATTATAATAAATGAAAACAAAAATGTCATCTCTGCTACACAAAATATATCATTATATGAATTGAATGACCCAGTAGAGAAAAAGAAATTCACTCAATGTACAACTTGGGCATTAGAGAAGCCATGGCAAAAATAAATAAATGCATAAGAAAAAGCATAGTAAAAATCTTGAAATGTTAGCTCTCATTAGATTTGAATAGTAACACTGGGATTTATCTCTAATTTTCTAAATTTTTTTAAAAGTGCATGGGATTATTAATAAAAGGGATTATTTTCCAGAAAATTCCAAGACAATTAATATGTTGTTAAAATGCAAGTCCTCTTGTAAAAGGAACTAGAAAAGCTATGTGCTTAAGGAAGAAAACTAAAAGATACAGAATAGATTTTGCTTTCTCTGATTTAAAGCATTTTTTGAAGACTTTCCTTGCACGTTTGCATTTTCTCTAATGTCTGCAATCAATTTGGCAAACCATATATTCACTTGGGTCCCACCTTATTAGTCACTAACATGAAAAATGAGGTAATGATAGAATCTTACACATTCAATATTTGCTAACAATTGCAAAATGCATGGGTCCCATTTCATCAAGCATTATTAATTTAGGGGGTTAAGTCTGTGCTGACAGTCATTATCTTAACCTAATGATCTGTTTATTTAACAATTCCCATTAAAGGCTCCTGGCTTCATGGGAAAAGGGCGTTCAAACTAGCCAACAATTATCCATAGGAATAATTCACACTACATTGAAGTATAGATTTGCTCAACACAGGCTAAAACTGTGTTTCCTTGTGTTCTGAACAGAAACTTACATTGCTTCTGAAGAAAAGCACTTTGTATTTTTGCGAGTGGAATACTAAAATTATTAAAAATAAATACTTGGGTTTTTTTCTCTCTTCCTTTATATTAGCGATGTCATGAAATATTTATATTTGCTGAGCATAAAGTCCTTCAATTTTGTTCATGTCATTAAGTGTGTGTCAGATTCATAATTGTTTTTTAAATGTGTATTTTATTACATGTATATTCTAGAATTTGTTTATTCATTCCTCTGCAGAATGGGGATTTTTATGGTTTCAATCTTTTTTGCTATTACAGGGATTTTGGAAATTTATATATATATATATATATATATATACACACACACATATATATTTGTGGTTTGTTTTATTTCTTTTGGGGAGCCATCACTGCCCTCTGGTGGGAGCAGGAGGCTCAGTCTTGCTCCTAGAGAGTTGCTGCTGAATTTGAATCACCAACCCAGTGAGCCGCAGTCCTGCACTCAACCACTACGTCACCGGGGCTCAGCCATTGTTTTATTTCTTTAGCGTATATACCAAGGAAAGAAATTGCAACATCATAAGATATTTGAATTTGCCAATTAGGTTTTCTCCTCTCTTAAAGGAAGTTCCATGCTGTTTTCCATAGTTGTCATACAAATCTATACTCCCGCTAGCAATGTATGAAGACTCCACTCTCTCCACATCCTCTCCAGCATTTACTATTTCCTCTTTTTAAAATTTTGCTAAGAGTGTTGATGTGAGGTGGTACCACATTGCTGTTCAATTTGCATTTCTCTTGTGACTAAGGGGCATAAGCATTTTTCCTGTGATTGTTGGCTCCCTAGATGTCATCTGTTGTACTTTGTCAATTCAAGTTTGAGCCCATATTTTTATTGTGGTATTTGTATGTTTCATATGAAGGTGTTGCAGTTTTCTTTAGAATTTTGAAATTAACCCTTTATCTGATATAGCACTGCCAAAACCTTTTTTCTCTCACCCTGTGAATTCTCTTTTTACTCTGCGAGTACCTAACTGTCGTATTTTTAGAAGGTCTCAGTAAACTAGTGTGTCTTCTATAGTTCCCATCATTTTGGCACAGTGTCTTCCTTGTGATGCTTTCTGCACAGGGGAAAACAAAGCAAACAACAACAGCAAAAAAGAACCCCAACCACTAAGCGGAACCATGGTTACCTATCAGTCTTGCTTGCTGGGGAGCGCTCATCTCCTGGCACAGTGGCGAGGTATTAGACTTCCCATTGCGAGGCCTGCAAGTCAAAACCAACAGCTCTTCTGCCAGCAGAAGATGAGCCTTTCTCTTCCCATAAAGAATTATTGTCTCGTTGGAATTGACTCAGAAGCCATGAGAGTAAGAGACCACAGGGTAAAACTGGTCCTTTGAGTCCCTTCTCTTTCTCCTGCTGAGCAGTCAGTGGTTTTGAAGGTATCAGCCCAATGTTTAATCGCTACCCCTCCATGATCCTAATTTTTTAATGCTGGTCAAATAAATGAATTCAGCACTTCTTCAATGAAAAGTCCCTGTGATCATTAGGCTTCATTCCAGTTTAGCTGAGCCAGGACTTTGCATGGAGTGTCATGATAATCGCCTGTCATATGATCTACCATGATGTAATCAGCTCAAGCATGGGGCTTCTGTGAGCTGTCAAGCAGGTGTGGAGGAGTGGGTGAAATGCAATCCCCTTACTCAAGTTAACCTTGAAGATGATTCCCTGTGAAGTCTCTCAGTCTCTGGTTTGTTTGTTTGGGTTTTGTCCACTCAGCAGAGTATTGTCCCTTGTTTATGTAGGATGGGCTGGCAGATGAAGGTGGTTCTCTGTTTCATGAAGCAATCTACCTGCCAGAGCTCATGCCTTTAAAGCAAGCAATGGTGGGGGTAAATCTTTTCAACACTTCAAACTTTGTATGTTTCTTTTTCCATCATCACCTCTCTAATCAATCCTCCTGCTTTCTTCCTCCATATTTTTAGATCTCCTATGATTCATTTCTTCTCTCCCTGATTATCCAGGATAATTTATGCGTAAGTTTTATAGTTTTAATTCTATCTGCCGTGTTCCTTTTGTTGTGTGATGTAATATATTTCCAGACTCCAGAGGTTAGAATATGGATATGTTTGAGGTGGGCATGTTTCTGCCTATACTCATGGCACTTGATAAAAGGGAAAAATGCTATTGTTATGTTCCAAGTTACTACTAGTACTTTAGTGTAGGAAATCATATCCACTGCTTAATTCTTATGTTCTACCAATACAGCAAGAATCCACTAATAATTCTATAATGGACTGAATTCTAAAGATACACTTTTGCATATGAGCTTATACCTATCTACAAGCCACAAAGTAAGAAGAAATAAAACTGAAGTAGGGAGAAAAAGAATATTATGTTACTTACAAGGTGACACATGATAATTTGGCATGTTAATCATACTACTGCTTATTTCTGTATTCCTTGACCCAATATAACTTACTTATATAATTCAAATATGATTTATCTTAAATTAATCAAGTCATCTCATAGACTTATTAGGTGATAAATTATGCTTCAGAAATCTATAGGAACCCACTATGAGCTTGAATCAACTAGGTAGTCTTTCTTCATTTGGCTGACACAATAAAGAGTAGCTATGTTTCTTTTACCTTGATTGTGTTAGTTACATAATATCATGTGAACCTGAAGATACATAGAAACATAGAGGTTGTATTCAGACTTTCAATCAGTTCACAGTCTTCTTGTGTTTGTGCCCGTCTCATAAAGATGACCCTGGGGACCTCCCCTTCTCTGTCTGCCTTCCCCTTCCTTCTGGCTGACCCTGAGTGCTGCCAGAGCCCTGGAGATGTTACCACTAGCATTGGCCCTACAGGGCTTTGCTCCCACCAGTCTGTGAATTGCTTCATTCTGCATCACTGCATGTGGCTTAGGAACTAGTATTGGACTTGTGGACTTGAGTTGGACTGGGCTGAGATATTTCCTCTATTAAATAATTGCTTCTTCAAAAAGTTTTGTGGGGGAAGGCTAGCTCCCCACAACTAATCACAGGTTCAGTAAGTGCAATTTTATGGTTAAGAATATATATGTATATATATGACATATGGCATATATATCATAGAATATGGGAGATAGTAAAATAAAGAGCCAGATATATTCCATGGTAACATGCTCACTTTCTGGCCATGATCTCAACAGCCAGAGCCACTGTACCCACAGCTCTGGCAGAGAGTTCGGGAGAGGAGGAAAGCAGGTGAGAGGGCAGGGGAGCAAGGGGGGGGGTGTATTGATCACTAAGACTTATATCTACTTAGGAGGCATGAGTACTGGTAATCACACATGTCACAGGAAGGGGCTATACAATACGTATACACATCACAGGAAGGGGATGTCCAATTGGCATAAGCATTACAGGAAGGGGATGAGCTAGGGGTGTACATGTGACAAGAAGGGTGGACCCTAGATTCATGATGGCAGCCTAAACTTGGTAACTGTTGAGAGGGCTTGACCTCCCTGGGCTCTCCTTCAGGGAAACAATCAACTACTAACCTTATCAGCAGGGAGAGAACCCTAGTTAGGGTGGGACAGACTATACAGTCTGATTGCTCTAGATGACTGATAACTGTTCAGGAGAATAACCTGACCTACTTTCGCTGATCTCCAACTGCAGTCAATTGCCATGTGTAGCAAGCACCAAGTTTGGGTATATATTTAGGGGAGACAATTTGGGAGGAATCTTTCTGTTTCCCATAGAGTTTGTTCTTATACATATGAGTTTACATACACCATCTAGTTTGTCTTGATTTGTTCCTCTAGTAAACCCAGCCTAACATATAGACTACAGTCATTGAAATGTGAACATGGCTTAGTAGTAAATTCTTCCTTTAAAAAAAAAATCAGAACTATGCTATTCTCACACAGAGCCCACTTGATTCTGCTTCTGAAAAGTAAGAGCCATAACCCTGGGTGTCCTCCCAGTTTCTTTTCGACCAATCAGGCAGACTTATTTTATGATTCTGAGTTCTGGTCCCCGTTATCCTTGAACTCACTCCAGGCTCTTCTACGGTGATTCTTTGCAGGATGGTTAGTAGTAGGGGCGAAGCACCATCTAGTTTGTCTAGTTTCAGGGTGGTAGACACTGTGGCAGTCATGTGCTTATGTTAACTTTATGATTGAAATGTAGAGGTGGAGTCTAGTCTATTAATCTGGAAATAGCCATTGAGTAGCCAATGAGGTCTCTATGTGGGTATGGCTCTCTCCTGAGACTTCTGGGAAATCTCACAACAGTTCCCTCATGAAGATGAGAAGCTATCTCCCAGTTGTTGGGAGTTAGTTTAGAGACAAATAATGACGGAAAAGACAAGATGGCAGCATCCAAGAACCTGGAGGAGCCGGCAAAGAGACCACACGGCTTTGCCCTGGTGGAGCCAGACCTCTGAAGCTGGAGCAGCATGCTGTTGATGGATCTTGAGCCCTGGAATCGAGGAGCCATGGGGAGACCCATGCCAGCGCCAGAATTCTGCACCTACTGACCTGTGACTTTGTGAGTCGGAAGGAGACTGATTTTGGGTATATGGGTTAATATCGGACTTATGACTTTGTACTGAACTGGATTGGGATGCCTTCTCAGTGTCACATTCCTTTTGTATATAAACCCTTTCCTTATATCCATATGCATATCTATGAAATCTATTCCTCTAGTCTGCCTGGACTAACACAGAGACCAATGTCCTCTTGGTCCATTGATCCACTAGAATAATTGTTTTCACGTGCCTTTTGATTTTTGTCACTCTTCTTGCCCATAGCCAAGGATAGATCAATGAGGTCATGTTAGAAGGCTGCTTAGCAATTATCCTCGGAAGCACGTGAAAGCCATAGCATCAAATAATAATGTTGTTGAAATATACATGATAGGGTGTCTTGGTCACTGGAAGACTTTGGTGCAATGGGCAGAGGAGTGCATGTTCTTTTCATCCTCCCGATGATTAGCATGTGTCCTGCTCACTTACACCCTGACTGATTCACAATATGCACTTCGTAGCTGTCGCAGCTGTTGGTTTCCACCAACACTAGTTTTCAGTTAAAAAAGAAAAGGATGTTTTCTTCTTAGAAGCTCAGAAAGACACTAGAGCCACTTCCAGGTTAACCCACCCCGTGACTCCACAGCCCACTCAAATGTTGTTAGGGCTTCGGGTTTCAAGTTAATGTCTTTGCATGACTAACATTTCAGCAAAGCAATAAGTACTGCTGCTTGGGTCTTATTATTGCTAGCAGGATGACACTTAGTAATGTAGAGGCCGATTATCCCACCCACCACTGCTCAGAAAAATACCTAGCATTTTCCAAGTCTTTTAAGATAACAGGGTCAGGCAATTATTCCCGGAGAGACTGTGCTTTCCAATCTCCATTGTCTGCTGATAAGTGCTGCGATAAAGAAGAACCAGTGTAAGAGGCAGCCTCAGATAAAAGGTCTGTGTTGCCTTTTGTAATGTGCTTTTTCATTTCTGAATTGCTGGCCCAAAGTGCATACAATTAGTTCTCCTTGTAATCTAGTGGCTTTCTGGAGAATTATGTCTCTATTTATAAACCAGAAATATAGACCCTACCTATTGCTGAAAAAACCTGGGTGTGTTGAGAGTTCTTCTACCAAACAAATGCAATTAGGAACTCACTATCCGTTAGGTTAGGTTAGAGGTGCATCACTTGACCTCACATAACTTGTGTCCTAATCTTAACTCTGATACGTCCTATATGATCTTGAGCCAGTCAACTTCTCTATTAACCATGTTAATTTTTATCTGAAACAGAAAAATAATAAGTGTACCTACTTAAGCATGATCATATATGAAACACATAAAGACAGTGAAATTTTCAATTCAAAGATTCAAGATCAGTATATGACAACCAACATCATTATTAGTATTTCATAATTTTTTTAAAAGGCAAAAAAGTAATAAGCAAGTATCATTGCTTCACTTCCAGTTCTAACATTACTAGTATATAAACCTGAAATTTTAAACCTGAAATTCTGAACATTGGATTTGAAGAAGGCTACAATTTAGAGCGGGAGTTCAATGTCAATTTTCAGTTGCCACAAATATTCCATCTTCTTTGAGTTCTTCTAACCATTGACCAACAGTGTGAAAAGCTTTGTCCTGAAGCAGAGGGTATTTAGGGGGACTCCCCTAGTCAGCCCAGGGAGGAGCAATCTCATTTGGGGGGACTTGTCTGGACTTGCCCTTGATGGACCTTGAGGTACTAGGATGCATGTTCATGACCTGCCTAGATCATGCCTTGAGCAGAAGGCCATGCACCAATCTTATAAGCTTTTCTAACCTAAAATCGAATATGTCTTCCAATCATGGTCCCTTTTCTGCTTCTAAAATCCCAGCTGCAACTGTTATGCATTGATCCGGAGTCAGGCATGATTTTGTGACAATTGTTTTCCATGCATCATAATTTAGCAATGTTGCTGTGAATTTTTTTGGACAACACAATGACCCCATCTAGATGATTCATCTGTGTCTTTGTCTTGCTATTGTCCTGTTTAAGATTTAATAAACGTCACTCTGCATTTCATTTTATTGAGGGGTTTCTTTTTCTATAACATATCTCCAACATTTTAGCTGATGACTATTGGCCTAAGTGTTTTCAACTACAAAATGAGGATAGATTCATCTCCTAGGCAGAAATATGGGTACAGAGGAGATAATGAGTATAGGAATTTTAATGCTTTTGTTAGAATTGTTAAGAACCTCTAAGTCTCCTTAAACTTATATCGGATAAATGAACCCAAGGAAGAATTCACTAATCTCTAAACAATGCACTCTGGACTGACAGAAAAAGAAGCAACTGCCTTGATAAAGAAGCTAAGATAAGACTCAAGTGGTGCAGAGCCTTAAATTATTGAGGGAAATTTTAGGAGTGAGTAGAAAGGAGAAAGGACACTCAGACATACTGACGAGTGTGATTATACTAAACTGAATCGTTCATATATTTCATGATCCTTGAGAAAAGGTACTTAAAAAGATATTTCAAATACTCATGTTCAACTTAGTGTCTCGAACAGAAAAAAGTTCTCAAGTCTCAAGAAACTTCTAGAAATTGTGCCATTCCTTGGACCCCCTCATTGATTCTTTCTTGGTCTTCCTTATTCAATCCAACTTTCACAGGCATATGAGGCAATGGAAGAGACCGTGGCTTGGGTCAGGCACACCTTAGTCCTAAAGAAAAGCAATTATCAACAAAAAAAGCACAAGGAAATATTTCTAAAGCTAGTATTATATGGCAGTCATTAGTATAAATGTCTGCACCTATTAATCTGTTTAATTGCAACAATAAGATACGCAAGGTGCTACAAATATGTTTTTTTTCATGCAGAAATTGAAGTGTAGAGTGGCTTATCCCAAATCATTAGCTATTAAATGACATTTTAAGATCAAACCCAGGTAGGATAGACCCAAAAAGTATGCAGCTAATAACCCTAAACCACTTGTTCTCAATCTGTGGGTTGTGACCCCTTTGGGAGTTGAACGACCTTTTCACAGAGCTTGCCTGATTCATAACAGTATCAAAATGACAGTTATGAAGTAGGAACGAAAATAATTTTATGGTTGGGGAGGTCACCATAAAACGAGGTAGTGTGTTAAAGGGTGGTGCCATTAGGAAGGTTGAGAACTTAGCTCTCGACTAGTTGAGAAGCAAATGGATGACTCATTATTGAAAGAATATCCTGGAATTGAGAAATTAGACTCTCAAAGTAGGGAAGCTGAAATTCAGACTTTGTTTCAAGAACAAGGTGATGATTCTAAGTACCCGGTTCCCACCAGGCAGCCCTGTTCATCTGAGGAGCCCTGGTGGGGGAGTGATTTGATGTTGGATTGTCAACCCCCAGGTCCATTCTACTCTGTTCTATGGAGTCACTGTAAGTCTGACTTGACTCGGTGCAAGTGAGGTTGGTCTTTACTTTTCTACGGACTGCCTCGGGATTATACTCAAGGATTGGTCTGTAGTTTCTCTTCAGACTCTTACGAAGGCAGCTGTCATACTTGCTTGAGCTAAAATACACACATCCAGAGTCTTGGCTCCAGAGAGTCTTCCCAAGCAAGTTCCTGTTTTCAGAGTTTCACAGGTTGTTGAAATGCAAACATCCTACCTACTATTTTAGCTTTGCAACCAGCGTCTCCAGAGGGTAAGTGTCCAGCCTTGATTTGTTCATTTATCCAATAAATATTTAGAAATGGTTACATGGGCCAAGAATGTTGTGTAGAGAGATAATATAGAAAAGTCCTCTCCGAAGAAGCCAAGACTTGGGCTAAGCCCCCGAGGTAGAGTGGTTGTGCGCAGGACTGTGTCCCACTGGGATGAAGGTTCAATTCCAGCAGTGTCTCCACAGGAGCAAAGGCTGGGCCTCCTACTCCCACCACCAGAGGGCAGTGATGCCCCCCCCAAAAAAAAAGAAAAACAAAAGAAACCAAGACTTGCAAAAGGATATAGATAGATAGATGGTAGATAGATAGAAGATAGATAGATAGATAGATAATAGATGATAGATAGATAGATAGATAGATAGATAGATAGATAGATAGATAGATAGATAGATGATAGATAGATGGATTTCAGCTCATTTAAATTTTGTAAGACGAAACTGCACAAAGAACAGAAGGCACATAGAGGCAATTGTGCTCAGTCCTATCAGAGAGGTCAAGAAAGACGTCATTGACTTCCTGCTTCAGTTACTTTTCAGACGCCATCCCCACAACTTCTCTGGAGAACCTGCATCATCATTCAGGGGAGGCTATTTCTGGCTTTCTGGGCTGTGTGATTTTATTCTCATGTCATGTTTTGAAAAACATTAATGAACATTTGCATTGGTTAAATCTTGGCTGTCTGCCCTGTTTGGCTTTAACTGAAACGATGAAGCAAATTCGGGGGGGGGGGGTATGTTTTCTTTTTTCCCCCAATTCCTTAATTAAACAACTGGAAAGGTCCATGAGATCCATTCATCTTTGTATCTTTTCAAATGACTTTCACTGAAAGGGCCACTATGTTGAAGGCACCACTTTCCTTGAAATAATATTTCTACTGTGTACACTCGTTATTTATTTTTATAGTTCTGTGTATTTGACCTAAAGCTTTTAACCTTGTGTGTGTGCCCTGAAGTGACTTTATTGCAAAAGGGTTTGACTTATAAGTCTAAATAATAAAGAATATTTCATCCTAACCAAAGAAGAAAAATCAGAACTGCCTGTTCCCTCTAAAAATGTAATGGCAAATTTTTTTTTAAGAAACCAAAAAAACATTTACAGAGTTCATGTACATGAGTGGCCACAGTAGGCAGGAAAAGTATTCTGTATGGCAGTCACTTGTATGTGTTTTTGAAGAAAATTTGGGAAAGTAATATAAACCAAAACCTGTCCCCAAACCTAAAGTTGGTATTTGCCAGTATGCACTATAGAAATTACAATCATGTGAGCTGCTTTGTAAACAGGATAACACTCAGACGCAAACTAAAATGTGAACAACTGTTTCCTATGTGGAAATGAGATCATACTTCCTCGTCACTTCCGATGCGCATGTCAGCAAGATGCTTGGTAGCTTTTATGCTGCTGGCTGCAACGTCAGCACCCTAGCCAGCTAGCCAACACTCACTCTCCTTGAAATACTCCTTGAAATAGCCCTCATCAGATTCCTGTCAGCTTGGTGACCCATTATAAGAATTTCTTCCCTGGATATTTGTATTGTGGACACTGGCGTGTGCTATTCTTATATCATTACCATGAAGCAGGCAAGATCAGTTCTATGTTACCTCTCTGTGTCTTCTGTGGGTCTCCTCTGGAGGGGTGTGAGGGCACACAAGATTTCTCCTGAGTGCTAGTATCCTTGTGCCATGATAATTGCCTTGGTGCAGGGACACAGTGATGTTGGGGTCTTTGGTCTCATGTAATAAATTCATTTTTTTTTTAACTCTTACCTCTTCACGGAAAATACTCCACTAGGTGAATCCCAACATTTTCACATTATTTGGCCTAGAGTCTATGTAAATGAATACATAATCACAATCTGGATTCACTTAAGGCAGGGAAGAAGAAGGATTACTTGGGGGGGGGGGTAATTCTTTGTCTTCATCTCACCATGCTAATTGTTGTTGTCTTTGTCATTAGCTGCCATGGAGTCATTCCTGACGTGTAGCAACTTTCTGTGCAACAGAAGAAAACACCATCTAGTCCCGGGCAAGCCTTCTCATTCGTGTTATGATGGAGATCATGAGCCCCACCTCGGTGTGGACACAACCTGAGAGGCTGATTTTCTGACACTCTGTCTGACACTGTCCTGCTGCTTTTCACACAAGTGGCTGTGGCTAGTTCCTCACAGGTGGAAATCCTATCCTTTCTTTGTAGTCTGTTCTGATTCTGGAAGCTTCTCTGAATCCGGTTCACCATCAGGACACTGCTGCTATTTGAAATTGCTGGTGACATAGCTCCCAGCATCATGGCAACATGCAAGTCACAACAATATGACACACAGACAGATGATTGGTGGCATATTGCTAATTAGTTCCATTCATTTCCCCCAAGATTTATTATTCAACAAGTTGTTAAATTGCCTTCCTAAAAGACACTAGCATGACGTGAAATAAAAAGGATGTCATCAAAATTTAAAATGTCTGTTCACGGCAAGTCTTTATCAATAACAACAACAAAAATGCAGATTGGAGAAAGATTGCCAATTGGGAGTAGTTATGTAACAGGAGGCTGCTAACCACAAGATCAGCAGTTCAAACCCTCCAGAGGCTCTGTGGGCGACAGAGGATGCTTTCCACTCCTGTAATAGAGACCTATAGGGGTGGTTGTGTTTTATCCTATAGACTTGAGTTGAGTGTCATAAATGATTGGATGACAATAGGAGTGTTCTTGTTTGTTTTCATCAAATAAATGTCTAGTATCCGGGATAGATAGCCAACTTTATTATGTATTGGATTAAGTTTCCTGATAATATGAGTTGTAAAGCAACTAATGACCTTAATGCATGTACATACAATCATGCCTGGGAACATGCATAGGACCTGCTCAATCACAGCTCTTTTCAGAGGGTGCCCAAGGCACATGGCAAGCATGGCAGGCCTTGGATACACCTTTGCTGAAGAAGATCAATGGTTTTATTCCACAAAGCATCTGGGTAGGTTAAAACCACTAACCCTTCCCTCAGCAGTCAGACTCTTCATCATTTCATCCCTATTAGTTCTTCTTCTCACTACCCTCCAATCGAGTCCCAGTCAGGGTGGTCCTACGCGACCGAGTAGATCTGCCCCTGTCGGTTTCTGAAGTTGGGAATATTTACAGGAGCAGAACATCTCATCCATCTCCCTCTGAGTGGTTGGTAGTTTGGAAGTAATAACATTGCAGCCAAGGCCATGCTCTTTATACTGCCAGGGTGCCTTTCCTTTATCCTGAAGGAGATGCAAATCAAAATCAAAATTAGGTATCACTACACCCCCCACTAGACTGGCTATTATTTTTTCTAAAAAAAAGAAAAAGTAATGGACATTAGCCAAGTGATGAGGATGTGAAGAAGCTGAAGCCTTTGCCCACTACTGGAGAGCCTGTAGAGTGATATAGCTGCTGTGGAATCTGATGTTGTCTCAAAGCAGTAAACATGAGGTGTCTGCGTGGCGGTTGTACCATGCCATTTGGCTGATTTGAACTCTGAGTGATCACCTGTAGAGCAGGACAGGCTGCTTCCCTGTTGTCTTGCCCTGCCCTAGCCTTTGCTGTGGGAGGCGCCTCTTGTAGCCACTGTATCACTCGACCTCTTTGCGTGTCCTCCAGTTTTTATCCCCACTGGCCCTCTGCTTTATCAAACATGATGTCACTTTCCAGAGGCCGGGCCAAAGCAAGTGAGAGAAAGTCTAGTCATCTTTGCTTCCAAGGAGCGTTCCAGAGTTATCCTTTCAAGTTAAATTTGGTTGTTCTTCCCAAACCAAAATTGAAGCACATGTATTCCTCCCCATTGAGCATTCCCATGTGTATGAGGCAAGGAAAAATATTATGGTTTGGATCAGGTGCACCTTGGTTCTCCAGATGACATCTTTACCCATTAGCAGAGTTCTTTTGCAGTCAATCTACCCAACGCCAGAGATGTGTGAGGGGTAGCTCACTGTTGTTAGGGAGAGTACAAGTTGAAGGGCTAGCTCAGCTTGCTGCACAGCAGAGGCCTGTGAGTTTCTGTAATGTCAGGAGGTCTGCCACTGCTGCTTCAAATACAGCCAGCATCACCGCGGGGGTAAGAGGCTGCAGGGCAGTTTTCAGGCTGAGAGGGCAATTGCCGTCCACTTCTGAGGGAGTAGTTACTGAAAACCTCTGAAGAGCAGACAGGTATTCTATAATATAGTGTTTGAATTAAGGCCTTCAGTTTGAAAGGTACTAAAAATATGAGGAGGTACCAAAAACCTGATTTTTTTCCCAAAAGTATGAAGTTTTGACTGATTGATTTACAAAACAACCTATTAACTTCAAAATACCCTCCGTGACACTTAATACATTTTTCAAATCTGAGATTCCTTTCTTGTAAATAGTTCTCATATTCAACTGTTTGGAGGGCTGACAGCACCTCCCTCATTTTTTTTCTTCACCTCTTCTACATCATCAAATCACTGTTTCTCTTCACTGGTGAAAACAAAAATTAGTTTCCATGGGGCAAGGTCAGCTAGGTCAGGTGCCTGGGACAAGAGACGCATGCTTTCTTTGCTCCAAACTGGCAGACTGAGATGACTACATGAAGAGGTAAATTTTTGTTATGGAAGTACTAGTCCCCCAAGGGAAAACATGTGGAGCTGATATCAAGGACTCAAGTAGAAAGAAAATATTTGGAAATGATGATGTGCAACTGTGCTTGATACAACTGATGTATGGATTGTTAAAAGAGTTGTAAGAGCCCCCAATAAAATTGTTTATAAAGACAAAAAAAGACTCCTATCCACCACAAATCAGAGCTCTTACACAATCTTTTCAGAAACTCTAAATAGAAAGCTTGATTAAGAGATTGAGTTGGTGGAATGAACTCCAAATGCACTTCCAGTTGACACTTTTGTCCATTCAGGAAGTCGAAAGATGTCCAGAATGAGTTTTGTCATTAATCGACATTTCAGTTTTTTAGAAACAAGAAACCCACTCATACACTTGAGTTTTTCCATAGCACTGCCCTTGTAAAATGTATTCAACATCACAACAGTTTCTGCATCATTTTTCCTGAGTAGAAAACAGAGTTTCATAGCTGCATGTTGTTCTCTTAAATTGGACAGCACATAAAAGTGAAACTTTTTACAAAAATATTCACTGTGACCAGAGAGAACCTTCTTAGGCAATGTCACTGGGTGCACTAACTCAGAGCTGGTTGATCAATGCTCACCTAGCAGGAAAAAGACATACTATGAAATTTCAGCCCAGTTCAGTGCAAATTCCAGTGTTTGAGCTGGATATCCCCTCATAGATCTTTGGGCTGTCATCTCAAAGTAAAGGATATGGATCAGCAAAGCTTTCAAGACCATCATGTGCTGTTGAAACATGATGCAAAACAAGAAGACAGATGTAAATTCCCATTAATAACTAGAATATGAAATGTACGAAATATAAATCTTGAAAAACTGGTACCCCTCAAAAAATAAAATAAAAAACTGGAACACATGCAGACAAGTACCCCAGCGTTACTCAACTGAGATAGACTGAATTGGCCATTCTGCGTCAGATAGTCAAATTATTTACTACAGTGGAAAATGCTATCTCAAAAGGAATAGCATATTCATCATCAAAAAGAACTTTTCAAAATCTACCTTGAAATATATTGTCGTACGTGATAGAATAAGATCCATATGCCTAAAAGAACACTAGTGAATACAGCTATTTTTAAAATTTATATAACCACCACAAAAGCAAGTGGTGAAATTATTGAAGAACTTGAACAACATCTTCACACTTAAATTTAACAAACATATAACAGATGTATTGATAATGAGTTGGGATTTGAATGGGAAAGTTATAAAGAAAGAGGACAGATGAGTAACTGGGAAAAATGTTTGTGGTGAAAGAAGCAAAGCACATAATAGAATTTTGGGAAGATTAACAGCTTTTCAATTCCAAATACTTTATTCAACAATAAAAATGGTGACTTTTATATGCATCTTGTTAGATTGTAAACACAGGAAGCAAGTAGACTCATTCTATGGTGAGAGACAATGAATAAGTGCAATATCATCAGTCAAAACCAGTTCAGAGCTCAACTGTGGAACAGGCCTCAATTTCTAATAGACAAGTTCATGTCAAAGTTGTCAAAATTAAAACAAGTCCACAAGAGTCAAAATACAATATGCCACCTAACTTCAGAGAACATATCAAAAATATATGTGATACATTTAACACTAATTATGAAAGAAGAGATGATTTGGGGAATGGCATCAAGAACATCCCAAATTAAGAAAGCAAAAGATCATAAAAAAACAAGAAAGATCACCTTATACCCCAGGTGGGAGATTGACAGTGCTTTACCCTTCCGTTTCTTTGGGTTTTCGCTATTCTGACTTTAGTTTGCTTGTTTTTATTTGTTTGTTTTTTTGTTGTCAGCTCACTGGTTTGCTGCTGTTGTAGGAGAGGGTAGTTGGTCTCAGGGCATTTTGAAGTTAATACAACCACCAAAGTAAACCTGAGTCATGCATATCCAAGAGCCAAACAGATGGATTTCAGGTCTCCACTTGACTCCTCAACCTGTCCAAGAACAGTTAGATCTGATAGCATGGCCCTGCTCCCTACTCACTTACATGAAATGATCACTGCAGATAAGGGTCCTACAGCATAGTGTAGTGAGAAGACAGATGGTGCCTGGCTATCAATCAGAGTAATGTCTGGGGCTTAAAGATTTAGATTCAAATAAGTAGTCATCTAAGCCAGGAGTCAAATAAGTCCACATAGAAGAAGCATGCACGCTTGTTTAATCCAAAGATGACAATGGGAAAATCCAAATATGAAAAAGGGAAAAGTATGAGAGTCTAAATTTCAAACACCCAATTGTTAGAAGACTGCAGAGGACAGCAGGAGCCTAAAACCCAACAGCAGAGTATTTAGTCAGGTTAAGCCACTGGTTGATATCCACTATGCACAGGTAGGTTCTCCAACAGCTTCACTCTCTGATTGTGGCTATACTGAATTGAACTTGATCTTTGGTCCATTGACTTCCCTCTTGACCCAACACGGCATGTTTCTAGGTGCAAATATTTCTTGCTTGTTCCATGACAAAAATTCCCTTTCTGGTCTTTAAAATACTCATGGTGGTCTTTTCTTTCTTTCTATTTGTATTTTTATCTCAGTATTATTATTCTTATCCTTACCACTTTATTTTGGTTCTGTTTTATATTGTTTCTATTGGGTTTTCCAGTTTGTGAAGCACAGAAGGAGTGGGTGTATCTCTATACACCTCTAAGAGCTGATGAATGGGTTTGGGGGGAAGTAGGGGTTGGGTGAGTAGTTTGGGACAGCAAACAATGTGGGTATCTGGGAGGGAACACTACAACTGATGGTGATAACACAACTCATTTTAAAATGATTTCACCCTGGGTTAAATAAAAAAAAAAATTCTAAAACTGATTGTGGTAATGATTGTACAACTCTTCCTGATATTATTGAATTGTGTGTGTAAATTAAGTGTAAAGAAAACTATTAGAGAAAAGAATATACATATAAATCAATTCAAAATATTTCTGTAATAAAAATACCTACTGTTGAAAAAAGACAGGAAAGAAATAAGGAGGAAGAAAGCTGATGTTCAGGAGACTCTGGAACTTGCTTTTAAATAAAGAGTTACTAAACCACATGGAAGAAATGCTCATATAAAAGAACTGGATAGAATACTTCAAAGAGCTGTTCTGTTGAGTAAAATGTTGCAATGCAGTGTGCAAGGACATAGAGTAATAAAAGCAGGAGGGGAGAACATACTCAGGAGACCTCAGGCTGAAAGAACAGAAGAAAAAAATGTCGAATTTCAATGTTCAATGATTCTGTGGAGAAAAGAGATGCAAAAGAAGGTGGAAAGAATACACAGAGTATTAAAATAATTACTAAAGTACTAAAGTACTAAGTACTAAGTACAGTACTAAGTACTAAAAATAATTAGTTGATAGTTAGTCATTTAAGAATTAGCATGTGATCAAGAACTAATGGTCTTCAAGAAAGAACCTCAACCTGCACTGAATGCATTACTGAAATATCAATGAAGCATCAGGACTTAGACTACAAATTGAAATGGTTTAGCATTCTGCTGCAGAACTGAAAACACTCAATTGATAGTGAGGAATTTGGAAGGGAGCTAATTGGCTAACAATCCAGAAAAGATTCATATTGTAAATATTCCATAGAAAGGTGATCCAAAAGAAATTGTAAGTTACCAAACAACATTACTCTTATCATGCAGAAGAGAAGAAACTTTGCTAAAGATTATTCAAAGATGGTTGCATTAGCACATGGATGGCTAGCTATCAGAAATTCAGGCTATATTGAGAAGAGAACGTAAGACCAGGTCTATCCTCACAAACAGCAGCTGCGTCCTGGCTGAAAGCAGAGACTCTCAAAAGTTGGTTGCTTGTATTTTATTCACCTTGTGTGGACCATGGCCTGCTGTGGATTGTCTCACTGTGGAGCTATAACGTAGATCAAGAGGTAGCCTTTCTCACAAAATAAGGCAATGATTTCTCTTTTAAAGTCAGGCAAGGTGTGCATCAGGGTGGAATCCTTTCACCATACATATTCCACTTCTATACTGAGCAAATCATCTGACAGATTTTCTGTTCAGTTCTTTCATGTCGTCATTTCTAATATGAGCTACTCTAATATGAGAGCAACTTGCAGAGTCTCCTCTGTTATCCACTTTCATATTTTCTTTCTTTCCTATATTTATAATAATCTTTTGCTTTCTTCATGTATGAACTCCTTGATGTATTGTCTCCTATCATTGGTGTTCAATATGTCAAATATATTCATTAGATGTTCTCAAAGTCCACAACAGTTATACTCAAGGTTATAGTTTGACTCCCATGGACCTTTTAAATTTTCTTTAGTTTCATTCTCAATTTATATGAGAAATTATTGATCCCTTCCATAGTCGACCCTGACCTTGTTTCAGCTGCACATATAGAGCATCTCCATTGCCTCTTCCCAAATATGTTCTCAATTTGATGTCTGTTTATTCCATCTGGAGAAGTCCACCTCTGTAGTCACCTATCTTATTTCTGAAAATAGGGTATTTGCAGTGAAAAAGTCATTGGTCTTGCAAAATTCTATCATGCTATCTCCAGCTTCATTTCTATTACGAAAGCCATGTTTTCCAACTGTTTCTTTCTCTTTGTTTCTAACATTTGCATTACAATCACCAATAATTATCAATGCTGCTTGATTACATGTTTGATCAAGTTCATGCTGAAGAAGTTGGTAAAATTCTTCAATTTTGGCATCAAAGATTGACTAATAGTTGTATTAACCTGATTCCCTTGTATGGGGATGGATATTATACAATCACAGATAGCATCGCACTTTGAGCAAGTTCTTACAATATCTTTTTTGACAATGAATGAGACAGCATTCCTCCAGCATCAGTCATTTCTGGCAGAGTGAATCATGTGATTTTCCGGTTCATAATGGCAAGTATCAGTCTATTTCAGTTCACTCACATTTAAGATATCTTACCTTTATGTGTTCCATTTCACTTTTGACACTTTTAATTTTTCTAGATTCGCATTTTGTACATTCAAATTTCCAATTATTTATTAGAGTTTTCAATTGTTTTTTTCTTCCTTATTTTGACTTGAGCCTTGTCAGCAAATGAAGGTCTTGACAGCTTTCATCCCAAAAGCTTTATTTCACCCACCTCAGACATTATGGCCAACTCTGCCTTGAGAAGGCAGGTCCTTCTTCTGCACTAGTTCAGACAGTGTTCTGCTTCTATGCATGAGGTTTTCTGTCTTTAACAATGTTTCACTGTTACCCACAAAGGTTTTCATGGCCCATTCCTCTGAAGTGGACATCCTATATTCCTTCTTTGTAGTCTGTTCTTACTCTCAAAGCTCTGGTGAAACCTATTCCCCTTGGGAAACTCTGTTGGATTTGAAATATCAAGGACATAGCTCCTAACATCACAGAAACACACAAGTCACCGCATTATGACAAACAGATAGAAGGTAGGATTTAGACTTCCAATGACCTGGTTTAAGGTTCTGAAGTTGTACATCTTTACGGAAACAGAGAAAGTAATCTTTCTCCTGTAGAGACACTGGTGGGTTTCACCTACCCCAGCCTTTTCTTTACTATGCCAGTGCCTAACCAGCAATGCCACCAGTGTGTAAACTATTAAGATAAAGCAGATGGTAAACGGTGAGAGCTGTGATATTGATATTTTGGGTGTTCTTCCTCTATGACCACAATCACAGGCTGGGGTCAGACATCAGTTCTCTATGTCCACAGTACCAAATGACCACACACATCCAGTGGCTTAAAATAAATGAATTACCTCACAGTTCACTAGAGTTGTCCAAACTCTAAGAATCTGTTTCTTAACACCTCCAGCTTTTGGTGACTACAGACTTTCCTATCTCCGGCTACATCTTCGCTTCTCCTTCACCTCGTTAGTGTGTCTCAATGATCCACTTTGCCTCTTTCTTTTAAAGTCACCGTGACTGATTGTCAAAGTCTTACACAGCAAAAACTTCACCACATAAGGTAATATTCACAAGTCGCTCAAATTGGCACCAGATATCACTGGGGGACCCTATTCACTCACTACCGGCCCCACTGCCTTTGGTCACAAAGCCATCCAGAATTTTCTTCTTTTATTTGTTAAGGGTCTGGACTACACACAATTTCATCCTATGTTCTTCTTAGGAATCTGGACTATAGTTCTGAATGACCTAAATACTCTAAGTACCATTATCAATTTGGGGTATTTTCATCCAAATTGCCCTTGTGGATCCACCTTTCTGCTCTTGGAATGGAGGCTACATGCCTGAGGCCAGTTTTCTCTCACCCCTCTCTTAGTGGCACAGTGGTCAAGAGCATGGCTTCTGCTGTGGAATACTGGATTTAAACTGGGATCTGCTATTAACTAGCTGTATAATGATAAAATTTTAATTTAGCTGTGTTCCACACTACTCAGCTTAAAAGGGGATGGTGATAATAAGATCCACTGTTAGACTGTTTAAAAAGATTAAATTTATTACACTGCATATACATACAGGAGACTTCGTTATATGAACATCAGCTCTTATCGTGATGATGTTGGTGGCTGACCTCTATATAGCCGTTGCCTAGGACTGATTCCCAGAGTAACTCCCCATCACTGGTGGTGTAGCGGTTAGACATTGGGTTGCTAATCACAAGGTCAGCGGTTCTAAACCCCAAGTCAACCCATGGGAGAGAGGCAAGGCTCTTATGCCTATAAAGAGTTGCACTCGAGAAAACCCAGAAGGCAGTTGTGTTCTGTCTTTCAGAGTCATTGTGAGTCAAACTTGACTTGATGGCAGCCAGTGGGACTTGTTGGGCTGGGATAGAACCCTTGCTCCTTTAGAACTTGCAGTGCTTTTCAATACAATCCCAGAGCACATCTTTTCAGAGCTTTTATAGAAATCTTGATGCTGGAGTTTCAGCACATGATACAGGGTTGGGAGCAAGGTTCTTGGTATCCGTTAACCTCAACTCTATTGACTCTGAATCTGGCCACTCCATTGGTAAAAGAGGCAAAAGGATGTTTTTCCCAGAAGCTTCTTCTGTAGGTTCAACAAGACGAATGACTCAGTATGGGACACCTGGAGTCCTGGGAGGTCCAAATAGTTGAAGCATTTGACTTCTGAGAAAAAGTATAGAGGCTCAAATTCACCCTGAAATGCCTTGGTCAAGTGAGATCAGGCCATCTATTTCCAGCAAATGAAGCACAGAAAATTGGGGAAGGGGAGGCAGGGGGGTGACCATAGGGATTGCCACATGTCAAAACCACCCTTACATGGCACCTACTTAATGATCAACAAGCAGAAATGATGACTACTCATTTAGGCCCTGCTGGCACAGTGATTAAAACAGCAGAGTAGAGCTGCTTCATTTGAGTCGCTATGAGTTTGTAACAATTGTAGTGCCACTCACATGTATTTCTGACACCAAGACCATAAAAGGCAAGCATTTCAGACAGGGCATTAATTGAGGCTCACTTGAGAAAATGGTGAGAAGCCCAGGTGGCACAGTGCAGATATGTGTGGCACACAGTCCCCTCTCTGCAGGAGGAATACTTTCTGTTCCCATAAAGATGTACCATCTCAGAAACCCCCAGGGACAGCCCTTCCCTGTCCTGTAGGGTCAGTATGAGTCAGGGTCCACTCAGCAGTGCACTGTAAGTTAGGGACCTGAAGCTCATAATCTCTTCTACAAAATGTTGAAGTTCCCCAAACTAGATGCGTGTTACTTCATGAATCATAATTATTTTAAAACATTTCTTAAGTACATGAGGAAGAAATGAAAAAAGGAAGGGGACCAGTGGGGAGCGGGGCGCAGCCACAGTATGAGATTGGGTGCACATGTAGTCTTCTTTGTACAAATTGCCTCGACACAGTTCCCCTCTCTTAAAGACACAGCTAATTAAAACCATCTGCTAGCCACTCTCGGTGGGCTAAGGCTAATTCTTGTTTACTGTAAACGTCTAAATGTGTAAGGAAACCTGGAGGTGGGGAAGCAAGAAAACAAAAAATGCTCAGTAAAGAGTCAAGGAACCTTTGTGGTCACTGGTGTACTCCTAGGAGTGAAAATTATTGTACTTAGTCCCTTTACTGCCAGAGGTGTCAATTCATGCAAATGGCTGCCACATGTGCAGCAAGATCAAGGCTGTATGTCTATTGTAAATATGTAACCAGTTAGTCCAGACTCTGCGACCTACAATGGACAGACTCTATGTTAGGGAACAGACACCATGAACTTCTCAGGACCTGGAGAAAGAAGGCCCATTTAATGGGGCACACCCTAAGTCCCTTCTTGATCCCCTTTAATGCCAGGCACAAATGTCACCTCTCTGTGGTATTTTGTCTCCTCCTTCTTTGTTGCACATGTGTGGGGTCCTTTTTCATGAGGGAAAGACAAAGACAAATGTCCAGGCAGAAGCACACAGCAGACAAACAGATTCCAAATCTCAAATAGCCTCATCTGCTTTTGCAGCTGTCTCCATAGAATTCTTCCCTACTGACACCAGTGATGTTCCTTTGTCCTGACCTTTTGAATATTCCACCTCAGTTCTAGCTCAAAAGATTCTGCCACCTGCAACCCCCTGCCCACATGATCTCTTCCTGACCCCTCTCAACAACTCCACTTTCTTCTGCAGAAAAGCAGGAATAGTTTGTTTTCTTTCAAAAGTTGGATGATTTCTCTTTGTACCTGATGAATTCCTACTCCATTAAAAAAAATTGTCCTTGTGAGAGAAAAAAAGAGCATATAGAAAGTTGACTCTATGAAACATTGAATAAAGACCAAGATGCATTCAAATGTTATCCTCACAGCTTGTTTTCCACATGACTTTGTACACATGGCTTCCCTAGTATATGAAAGGCACTGTCTCAAATGTGCAATGCATAGCCTATATTATATCACCACGTTGTGTCCTGTCCCTGAGCCCTGGGGCTCCCCATCCACAAATGGCACTGATACTAACAGATGGATAATGTTATAATGAACATTATATCTCCTGTGTAAGGGATCTAATGAAGTTGAGAATGCCATTAATAGCATCACTAATTTTTACTAGCAGTAAATAAGGTTACTGAAATAAAGTTTACTGAAATAAAATAAGGTTTCATGTCACAACTTTTGTTTTGAGCTTCATGAAAAGGTGTACCCATTCCACCATGCCCAAAACACAGATGCCACCCAGCCCAACATAATCTTGAAATATCAGATCTGAACTAGCTTGTTTGTAAAGGAACTTCTAAGTATTCTCAGTAACCTGTCTCCATGCTGATTTGGTTGATAAGGAAACCTAATTTAGAGGTCTAACTTTCATACTGTTCTGATTCTGAAATCTTGATGCAGATTATAAAATGTATATTTTGTGCATGCAGGGAACTTACTGTACTGTCCCTTTCAGGAAGAAACTGAAAAGAATGAGGGCGTTTGAGTTGCTCCTTTCAAATCCACTCTACAAAAATGATCTTCCTTTCAACAAGATCAAAAATCTAAATGACAGACAGAAAAATGATTTTATGATGATTGCATGTTGGAAAAAACTCATTCTTCTAACATCAATCACTAGGCTTGGAGACACGTGGAGTGTGTCACAGGGCTTAATCCTTCACCAGCCTCAGGTCAGGGCTATGATGTTCATGGAAAAACTTAATTGTCTTTTCATTCCATTTCTCCATGATCTTTTTGAGGCACCCTCAAAAGAGAGCAGATGGAACTTTTGTCACTGGACATCCCTCATGAAACAGTATTCATGAAGGTCATTATGGATTCTGTCTCCTCTTACTGCAAACTCAGCATGGGTGTGTGGTAGTGTGTCTTCCCAAACTGACAACATCTGTCCAGGCCATAACTGAGCACATTTCCTGCATAATGGAAGAGCTCTAAATATGGCTTTGGTTAGTGTGGCTTGTTAAGTAATTCAAGAGGACAAGAAAGGAGGCACCATGACCTTAGTCATAGAAGCCACACACTATCACCTCCGTCACTCATTCATTACTGATCACACATCCGATGAAATCCAGTGTAGCAAGAGAGGAACGCTCATTAGTAGTCATAGGAGATGGGGATCATTGCAGAGTATCTTAGATGCTGGCTAACATATAGCTTGGCAAACGCATTTTTAAGTTAATAGCTAAATAATTTTACATGAGTTCAAGTAGCTATAAATGTTGCCTTTTCTTTCCTATTATACATTACTCAAATATATAGTTATATGCATTGATTTTATGTAAAGATAAATGTATTTTAGTCAGATCCTCTCTCAATCTATGGCACATGCCCACACTTAACCAAAGGGAAAAGCAATATTAGTTACTTTTTCAGAAATCAAATAAGTTTGCTGGTGTGCGTTGGTGAAATAAAAATCACCTACATTCCAAGTCTAGAGCAGGTGGGGAAAGGGCTGGAGGAAGCCAGAGGGAGACAAAACTGCCCAGTACTGCTGGGGGTGTGGTTGGCTATGCGTTTATCAGCAAGGTTCAGGAAGACTTTGAGCTTCTTCTGTACCTGCTTGATGTTTTACTCTTATAGAATGCTCCCTCAGGAAAGATATATATATTTAGAATACCTCTTTGATGTTTTGGATATTTTATATTTTCCATAAAACCCAAACCATTGTCACCGAGTCGGTGCTGACACAGCAGTCCTTGACACAGGGACAAGAGCAGCCTGCCCCTGTGTGTTTCCCAAGACTAAGTCTTTCCAGGAGTAGCCAGGCCTAGCTCTCGACTGCAGAGTTGTTGCTGGTTGAATGGTGTGTCCCCCCCACGCCAGCAGGGTTCCCAACAAGGTATTGAGTACAGATGAGACCTGGCTATGCTTTGTAATGGAGAAGTGAACATATAGATGAACAGTGGACAGGGAGAACAGGCAGACCACAGACATACTGTTAGACAAC
This sequence comes from Nesogale talazaci, assembly GCA_004026705.1. Classification (NCBI taxonomy): domain Eukaryota; kingdom Metazoa; phylum Chordata; class Mammalia; order Afrosoricida; family Tenrecidae; genus Nesogale; species Nesogale talazaci. The sequence goes on along the minus strand of PVJH01009752.1, from coordinate 40,753 downwards.
TTAGTTTTAGGAAGAAAAACATATACTTACTTTGGGCCTGAAAATTGATTAATTCAAGCTGCCCAGGCCTTTGTTTCCTGGTAGGGGTCCGAGTACCCTTAGGTACTCACAGGTGGTCCTTCTGTGTTTAACAGCATTGAGCTTGTTACTTCTGACGTTTCATTGGTGATTTTTTGGACTTCTTATAGTGGTTTGTACATGTTTTCTAATTGCCTATGTGTTTTGCCACTTTGTTTTCATGCTGTTCCTAGTTTCTAAGTATTTCCTAATGTCTCTTGGAATTTGGTTCCATACCAGGGCCCTAAATTGCTTCATCCAGTGCCAAGGACCATGTGGACAGCATATAAATGTTTTAGTCTGGTTGACTAACTTGATGAGTACCTATCAGGAAATTTTAAATTTTCAGATTGAAATGCCCACACAATGTCATTGTTTTCAGGCCAAACAGGGTTTCTTTTAACTTATTTTTTACATTCCTCGGGGCAAGAACCACGTGTTCTGTGTCTTTGTAACTCAGGACTTCATCTGATACTGGCACAAGACACGTCAGTGAGGGGCATTTGATGACAGCATGCCACCACACTGTCTCTCCTTCTCCCTTCACCTGTAGCATACATGACATTTCCAAATGAACTACAGGGAATCCTTCTAAAATCACAGGAGGCCCTTCCAAGTATATCAAATGTTACATATTATTTAGTCTTTATCTCCTATTTAAATGGCTGTCATAAATGTACTCTGAATAAATTCTAAAATCACGTAAGTGAAAGGACCCCAAAGGCATAGCTCCACTGTGACTACCTTAATCTGAAATCAAGAACCAAAACTTTATACTCCCTCAATGCATTGTACATGCAGATGCCGCCAAGTCCTGTTGAGGAAATTGGGAACAGAGAAGGGGAAATGGAGGCTAGCTTCAGGATCTCACTTACTCTGTAGAAGAATAACAGTGGTGTGCTGGGTTTAGAATGCCCTGCTAATTGAAAAATTGGTGGTTTCAACCCACCAGAGCGTCCACTGGAGAAAATCAGTCTACTGCCATACAGATGTGTAATCTTTTGAACTGTATGGTATTGAAGAAAGTGCCAATTAAACTGAGCTTTTTTTTTAATGATTCACAGCCTCAAAAAACTTAAGGAGCATTTCTCCCTCCTGTAAGATGGCTTTGAGTCAAAACTGGCTACAAGGGAGTACAGTAATTCACTCTGGCACGACTTCATCAACACAGCAAAAGAAAATCCTACTTTCAAAGGGGTTCATATGTACAGGTATAGGGGTTGCGAACCCAACGCCTATTTGGGGTAGCACAATTCAACTCATAGTGGAGAAAAGCCAAAGTATGAGTGCACTTGGGAGGGGTTCATCTAATTAATCACCAGGTTTGTTTGGAAAAAGAGCCTTTCTGAGTTGAGGCTGCTTTTCACCCCCATAGCTTGCTTTGGTAAATGCACGGTGTTGGCTAGGTTATGTAGATATGTAGTATATGACCAAACCCATTTCCATCAAGTAAATTCTAAGTCTTTGCTGCCTTATAGGACAGAGAAAAACTTCCCAGTGGGATTTCTGAGACTATCAGTTTTGACAGGCGCAGACAGTCCCCGTTTTCTATGGAGTTTCTGGTGAGTTTGAGCTGCCTACTCTACAGTTTGCAGCCTAATACTTAATTGATTATGCCAGGATATCTTTTTTTTTTATTGTTCTTCTTTTTTTTAAAATTTTTTTTTAATTTTATTGGGGGCTCTTACAGCTACTACAACATTCAGTACATCATTTGTATCAAGCACATTTGCACACATATTTCCACATACGCCAGGATATCTTTTAATGGATATGTATTTTCCAGCATTGACTTTAGGCCCAGAAGGTAGAAGAAAATAAAATTTTTATTTATTTTAATAACATTTAATTATGTTTTATGTGAAAGTTTACCAAGCAAATTTAGTTTCCCCTTTTACAATGTTTGTGCAAATCATTCCATGCTATGCTATGGTGTACAATTTTTACAACGTTTCAACATTCTCATTATTTATATTCTTTTTGTTCTGTTTCCAGTCACTTAATCTCCCTTCCTCCTTGCCTTCTTGCCTTTGCTTTTAGATATATCTTAACTCTTTGATCTCAGATGTATAATTTTGTATGGGAAAGCATGACTCATTGGTGATGCTGTCTATTTTATAAGCCTACTCTATTGTTAGGTGAACATATTAGCTGAAGAGAAAGCTTCGGTTCCATGTTCAAGGGTTACATCGGGGCAATAGTGTCAGGGACAACTTTAGCTTGACTCATTCAGTAGGTCTTTTTCCAAAACCCGGATGTTGCTCTATAACTTTCCCATTTGAGCCAGGCTCTGCAATTACATTCTTTGTCAAAAGAGTTGATCAAAGTCGGCAGGAACCTACTGGTCTCAGATAGTTATTCTTGTCCATGTTAGGTGCTATCCGGTCAGCTCCACCCCAACTGTTCCTATGCCTGAATCCATTGATGCAGCCGCTTGACGCAATTTCTAGATTGGAATCTCTAGAATCTCTTTTGTTTCCCTCCCTGACTTCCTGAACCCATTGATTTAGCACCCACCCACCTCGTTGAAGGTCTTCCTCTGTCTTGCCACTCTTCCAGTGTACTGAAGAAGATGATGTCCTTCTTGAGGGACTGGTCTCTACTGACAACATGTCCAAAGTATGTAAAGAAAAGTCTTCACATTCTTGCATCTAAGGAGAACGACAGCCTTCTCTCTTCCAGTACAGATTGGCTTGTCTTTATAGCGGTCTTTGGTACTTTCGATATTTTTCTTCAGCACCACAAGCCAAGTGCATCAATTCTTCTACAATCTTTCTTATTCACTGTCCAACTTTAACATGCATATGAAATAATGGAGAATATCTTGATTTTGATCTGGCATATCTCAGTCCTCAAAGTAATATCCTTGCTGTGCAACCCTTTAAAGAGTGTTTGCACCGCAGACTTACCCAATGCAATATTTATTGCATTTCTTGAAGAGAGAGATGAAAACCATCCATCCACCAGAGCAGGTCCACTGAGACCAAATCATAAGTCTACTCTTCAGGGTCATGAAAGGAAGGGTACATTCCTGTGCACTTGAATTGTGATACTGTATGATGAGAAGGGAGAAAAGAACATTGGAATCTCTAGAATTTCTTTTGCTTCCCTCCCTGACTTCCAGTTTTCTTGTATTCTAAATTACAGGACCATTGTCAACTATCTCCTAATGGTGGGAGAGTTATCAGTTTTCATCAAAGTTTCTTGAAGCTAGATGCCATGTCAGTATTCTTCATAAGCTGTCAAAAACTCCCCAGCATAGGTACGAACACATGAAAAATGTGGACTAGCTATTGAATGAATGGGAAATTTACTAAAAGGGACTGGAGTCACTGCTAGAGAAGTACATGGTGTGTGGTGACACAGGCACCCTGAGGCGGAGAGTGATTCGCAAAGATAATGCTTTTTATGCCCTAATGGTTAGTAGAAGGACAAAACCACACAGTGACATGACTCCCATGACTGTCTTCTTCTCAAAATATCAGCCAAGCCAGTTCCTCATGTCCCATGGGACAAGGCCCTGGGGTTGAGTCCCTCTCATATTCTCGGGAATGAAAAACCTTATCTTCCCAGGGACCCTCAAATATACCAAGTGGCTTCTTTTCCCTGGGGAATGGCTATGGAAACAACCTCAGGCCTTACAGGAAGGAAGGAGGTTCAGGGAAGGCTATAACCCAGAGTTATTTTAAGGACAAGTTCCCTCAGTTCAGGCTGAGGTCACACTTCTAGCTTGGAGGCAGTGGATCATGCAACTGGCATCTCACATCTAGTCGGGGCTTTACAGAAAGAATGCTGATTATAAATTTAGGAGAACAGCCCCTTTCCTGACTCCACTTATGTCTCAGAGCAGCTTACCGTATTCCTAGTACAGTTCTGGGAGCTAAGGATAACATAATTTCACAATAGGTTTGGGTTATTTATTCATTTTTAATCAGAGTCCCTTCTTTCAGAAGAAACTAAAAATTATTTGGTCTATCAAAGGAATAAGCTAGTTTTCAAGAATCTAGATTAGCCGATGCATCTGCAATCTTCCTATAGCAGGTGATAGAGCTCAGAGTCACAAAGTTACCAGAAAAGCCACAAAGCATCCATTCAATGAGCCTCCAGGAAAGGAAGGAGGAATGAGCATCTTCTGATCAGTTCTCTGGGGGGACCTGATCCACTTCCATCACTAACAGCATGCCAAGGAGTAGACTCTGTCTTTGGAGTGTGTTTATACAACTAACAAAGAAGAGCCTTGGAGCCACCATGAAACTCACACATGAATGGAAATAGCATCTCCAAGATGGAAGAAAACTGGAGCATGTGTTGGGGGGAGCTGGAGAGATATGGAGATGAAGTGCCTTTGAGGACATTGGAACCCATCTGAGTGCTGACAGTCCAGAGAAGTCTGTGTTCATGGACCCTCGGTTGGGTCTAAGCTGCTTGCATTGCAGATAGCAGCCCAGGGCTTAACTCACAACACCATGCAAGCTCTTTAAGTTCTAGGTAATAAGAAAAGAAAAACAATCTTCATTTAAGTGCTTTCAAACTCTACTGATAAGGTCTAGCTACTGGACAGTAACAAAATACTCTCCTTACCCCAGCGTACTTACCTCAGCGAACACAAGTTACCTATTTATAGTTCGCTTTATGACATTTATTATATTTGTAATTATGTGTATATGTTTATACCATAATTGTATCACCCATGGTGATAGAGATAATAAATTCAGAGTTTACAATTTTATCACGTACATCAAGAGCAAGATTTAAATTTTGGTATGTCTTTAAATAAAGGTTTTTAATGAATAAATTAAGGAATAAACGTAAACCCTGAGAGTCTCTAGGGAGTAGAGGAAACAAGCACATCCCCCCAAAATAAAACCAAACTCATTGTCATCATGTTGACATCAACCGTAGAGTACAGAGAGTCTCAAGTCTTTAATCTCCACCAGCCATTGGTCTCTAACCCCCAGATTTGCTGACTTTTCTGGACCTGCCTCCCACAGAAGGGTTTCAATTTCCTGAAATGTGCTTCCACTGGATATTTGACTAGCCTTGTCTAGCACATGTTCCAATTTTCTTCCCAGGCCAGTCTATATAAAAGAGCAAAGTTTCACAATGTTGCCCACAAATTCTTGTTAGTTTTCCTTGGCCTTTGACTCATGGAGGCTGGTATAAACTGAGACCAGATAATTTGGGATTGTCAATGACTGACCTTCAGAAGAAGATGAAAGACCTTTCTTGCCAGGCCCCACTAAAACCTTAGCATCACAGTCATACCCAAGTCTTCCACAACACAGCAGCGATGTCTTCACTTGTGTATTGCCTGAGACTTGAAGTTCGGCCATCTAAAAGAGAAGGAACATCTAACTTCACCCAACTGCTATAGGCTGGAATCAGACTAGAAAGAAAGATTTTCTTTCTTTATCACTCCATTCCCACAGTACTAACTTGTGCTGTGTGACCCAGCCATGCTCACACATGTGGAAGGAAGAACTTTATGTCAGGAAGTAATCTTATATCAGAAAGGCATCCAAGCCTAATCTAATTTAAGTCTATGGGTCCCAAATAAGCCAGAGTCCTCTTCATACTTTTGTAGAAAGTATGTAGAAGTAGCCTAATGATGAGAAAGATTAAGTGAACAAAGGCCTTGTGTGGAGCCACGGTCCATGGAAACATGGCAGACTGGGACAGCTCTCTGGTCACCGGCCCACAGGGAGCCATGGCTGGATGCAGTCCCTAAATCCTAGGAAGCAAGAACGCAAAGCGGAAGAGAAAGGTGGAGTGGTCCTCAGCTTCTCTCTTATAAAAAGGTCACATCTCCCAGGAAGCATCATCAGGCTATTGAGTTGATTGGCAGGTTGGACTCCACCCCCACGCACGTGTAAGTTGACAAAATATAACTGCCACAAAATGTTTCTCATAACTTCTCAGGGGTGGAAACACAGGGTGGAATGCTGGCTTATTTAGAACTTTTGGGTAAAAATGTTCTCAAAGGAGTTTTGATTTACTCTGCCAGCATTTAATTAAGCACGTGTTTCGTACATGAAATAGCATTTGGTATTTTTGTACATTTTAAACGAATAAGTCTTATTGTAGTTTAAATATGCATTTTCCTAAAAAACAAAGGTGTTGAGCCATCCTTAATAACCATTTGATTTTTCTCTTCTCTGTGAAAATACCTGTTCAGTTATTTGGCTCTTTGTTATGCTTGTTGTGGCTGCTTGACTAATTTCCAAAAGGTTTCAGTTGTCTTAATGTTTTACAGAAGACATTTGTTTGTTGGGATTCACATTATCTGTGTTCTCCCTTGATGCCACCAATATCTTTCCGCACTTTGTGGCTAGAATTTTCACTTTCTTTCTGGGGTATTTAAATGAAAAGAAATTCTGATTTTCAATATAGTTGAATCTATTAATTATTTTCTATATTGATGGTTTATACGTTAAACCTCATGTTTAAGATATCTTTTACAACTCCAAATTCATAAAGATATTATCCAAATATCTTGCAAAAAGCTGTGGAAATAGAAATGGGCCAAGAACAATTTAAAACACTACAAACTCACATTCTTGTAATATCCCATTATTATTCCTGAATAGATAATCCCAGGTTGTTACAAGACTTGGATTAATCTCCAGAACCCTAAAATATCTGTGTTTTCCAATGTTTGCACAATTCCCATTGTTTTTCATGACAAGTGGATGTTTCATGGGGTATTCTACCATTCATAAAGTACATCTGTTGTTGTATATCCATTTTCTCCTCATCATTTTTGTTTGTTTACTTTGAGGTATAATTTCCATGACATAAAATTCACCATTATGTCAATTTAAGAAACATATTATCTACATATTAAATTTAAAAAACAGTTTGCTTAATATCTAATCACTATGAAATTATCTTCTATATAAGTAATATTATTTTTGCCTTCAAATATTTTAAATATAGAAGCATCTTTTTTTTCTGGACAATTTTGTGTTTTTTTTTTCTATTTTAACATTTTTTTAAATAATTTTATTGGGGGCTCATACATCGTTTTTCACAATATATAAATAAAGATATTGTGTCAAGCACCCTCACATGTCCACTTCTATTATTGTTCTCCAATCATCCGCCTTTTCCCTTAAGCCCCTAGTATTGACTTTTCCACTCCTTCCCCCTCTTCCCCTGCTCTCTCCTCCCCACCAACCCTCAATACTTTACATATGGTTATTGTTCTGTCATATCTTACAGTGCCCAACCTCTCCCCCAACCCACTCCTTTGATGCCTGCCCTTCAAATAGGAGCTTATGTGTATACCCTTGCAGTTGGTTCTGTTTCTCTACCCTACCTTCTCTCTACCCTTCCAGCATCTCCAATCTAACCATTGGCCCAAAGAGTCTCATCCATCTTGGTTTCCCCATATCTCCAGTTCCCCTCTATACTGGTGTACCTTCTCCAGTCCATCTGGATTTGTAAGGTAGAGTTGGGACCCTAATGGTTGGTGGGGGGTGGGGGGGAGGAAGACTTCAGGAACTAGAGGGAACTTGTATACATCATCATTGCCCAACTATACCTTGACTGGTCTGTCTTCTCCCCATGACTTCCTTGTAAAGGGGTGACCAATTACCCACCAGTGGGCCTTACGTCCCCACCCTGCTCTCCTCCTCCTTTGTAATGATGTGATTCTTGTTCTTTGGTGCTCGATATCTGCTCCCTTCAGCCCTTCTTGATCATGCATGCTGGTGTGCTTCTTCCATGTGGGCTTTGCTGTTTCTGCTCTGAATGGGGACTTGATTATCTTCAAGTCTTTGAGACTCCAGGCATTCAATCATTTGGTAGCTGGGCACCATCGTTTCTTCTACTCTGTTTGCCTCTGTATCCATTTGTCTTCAGTGATATCGGGAGTCAATTGGTCCATTGATTTTGATTTTTGTTCTTTGATACCTGATTGTTTCAGCATCTCATGATCGCACAGTCAAGTGACCTTCTTTTATGGTGGGTTTTGTTGCTTCTGAGCTAGATGGCTGCTTGTTTATGCTCAAGCCTTTAAGACCCTGGATGCTATATCTTTTGATAGCTGGGCATCATCTGCTTTCTTCACCACTCATGCTCATGCTCCCACATATCCTCAGTGGGTACCTTGGGGATGTGTGCACACAGTGTTATATGTCTTTTTCCCCCATTTGATGTCTATTGCCTCGACCTTTCACCACTTTGACCACCATGTGACCATGCTGGCTGTTGTGCTTCTTCTGTGTGGCTGTGGTCTCTTCTCAGGTAAATGATCTATTGTTTATCTTCAGGCTTTCAAGGCTCCAGATGTATCCTTTGATGGCTGGGCACCATCAGCTTTCTTCATCACATTTGTTTCTGTACCCGTTTTACTTCAGTGATCGTGTTGGGCCAGTGAGCCTCAAGGAATGTCAGATTCATAGAACAAAGTATTCTTGCATTGAGGGAGCACCAGGGTGAGGGCCCAAGGTCCACTTGTTACCCTAATATTTGGCCTATAGATATGTTCTTAAATTTATTCCCACCTTATAATAGGTAGTTGTATCTATGTATGGACATACCTATGTTTAGACCTCTGTAAGTGCCCTTTGCCTTCTAGCTCTTCCTCTATTTCCTTCCATCTCCCTCCTGCCCCACCATCATGTTCCACCTTCATTGGCATTTCATTATTTTCTCACAGATTCATTGTCCTTGCTTAATCCCAACCAGACTTCCCACACCCTCCTTTCCATCGATTCCTGACCACTTGTTGCTCCCCCTCCATCCATGTGTTTGTCCCCACCCCTTTCTCCTCTTCTCTCTCGTGCCCCCAGGAATCATTTGCCCAGTCCTTTCTGTGGCGCAATGAGTCTCCAGAGGGATGTATTCCTCTGAGCATCATGTGTCGGCGTGGAGCTTGGATCAGCTCTCTTCCTCTTCCTCCCTTCTTGTCTTTGTCCCTGTGGGTGTGGGATGCTGGCCCCTCCCCCACCCTTTACCTTGCCACGCCCACTACTAGGGATGGAGTCCATCTGACTCTGGTTGCGTCTGGCTCTATAGCTCTCTTTTCTTGCATCCTTTCATGCGTCCACATTGTCCTCATGGTTGGGTGTTTCATGGTAGGAACTGCTCACCCACTCCAGTTTCTGTGGAGACAAGACCCATACTCCCTCCCTGGGTGGATTAGTGCCCAGTTCCCTCAGTTATCCTATCACCTTTGAACTCTCTTTGAATTCCCCTCTACCCCTTCATCCTTCTCCCATTACTGTGTTGCATCCAACGTGTACCTCCCTGGGTTTACTCCTCCCTCCTCCCCTTACTCTATCTCTTGGGCCAACTATTATGGTATAGGAGTCTTCTCTTTTATACTCACCATACTGTTTCTACTTACCTCAGGGGGATCATGCTGTACTTATCCTTTTGTGATTGACTGACTTCATTTAGCATAATTTCCTCCAGTTCTTCCCATGCAAAGATGTGTTTCATGTGCTCGTCTGAGCTTTTGAGTGAGGCATAGAACTCCATTGTGTGTGTGTGCCAGAGTTTGTTGATCCATTCACCTACTGATGGAAATTTAGGTTGCTTCCAATTCTTTGCAATTGTGAATTGTGCTGCAATAAACATTGGCATGCATACCACTGGCCGTGGTTTATTTTTTGCCTCTTCTGGATATATAGCCAATGGTGGGATAGCTGGATCATAGGGTAGATCAACTTCCATTTTCATTAAATATCACCAGACTGCTTTCCATAGTGGTTGTATATATCTACACGACCACCAACAATGTAGAGTGTTCCTATTTCACCACATCCCCTCCAACATTTGTTGCACTCTGATTTTCTGATCTGGGCTAGCCTCAAGGGTGTTAAATGATATCTCATGGTTGTTTTGATCTGCATTAGAAACATCTTTTATCTGTCATTTCATACCCCAATTTTTTATACCTTCTAATTTGTAAAGCATAGAATCCAGTAGCCTTTCTCTTTTAACCAGATTATTTAGTTCATTTATAGTTTTATTTAAATGTAATGTAGTTAATGTAATTTCTATTTCTGTCAGACAGACTATGGTCTATTGTTATTTTCCTTGCTTCACAAGCAGCATGTTTATTATATTTTTATCTCTTATTGTAAAACTTGCATTGACTAACAGAAGTTAATTTTACTCAAATCAGATTGATTTTATGTGAATTTAACAAAGGAAGTATTTAAAAAGCAATGACCTCATAAATAGAAACCAAAATTATTATACCAGAAACAACATTTGAAAGTGATTGAACATGTTTCAATGAGGATCATATAACCACAGTGAAAAAAAATGTGTATAATGTAGTGATTCCAAATCACACTGTGTGACACAAATAATGTGTATTTGTGTGTTGGCAATAAACTCTATTTTAGACCCTCGTATTCTATTTCTATGTATCTTTTTCTTTCTCATCCATATTTTCCATCATTATTTATGTTGCCATCTAGAAAACATCAGATGTGTTTTAATTCACTGTTCCTTGCTATGTCTAATCTACATTTTACTTTTAAATTGTGCTTATTATATTTTATCTCAATGCATTCTAATTGGATCTTGTACAGAGCTGCTATAATATTTTTGTAGTTTCCTGTTCTTTCCAGATATTTCAAAGCTTATCTAATACTTTTGAAAATAGAGGAACATGTTGTTTTCACTTGCTCCTCTTTCGAAAGTCTGCTCAGTCTAAAACCTGATGCCTTTGCAACTATTTTTCAATTCCGTGTAAGGCAAAACATACCCATACCATTTTTTTCTTCTAAACAAGCATCTCTATTTAGAACCCTATCAGGGAGTGTTTCCACTTGACACTTTTCCCACTTCTGGTTCAAGAAATTTGTCTGTCACAGTGACTCCTAGAAATTAATTTTAAATATAGGCAGGTTTATTGTCAAGATAACCACGGTTGAAATGAAAGATTGCATGGTTATCTGAATAGTAGAGACAAAAAAAATCTTCAAATTTAAAAACAAAAGAAAAACATCTGATTGATAATCCTAAATTAAAATATTTTTATGAAAAGAATAAATTAAAATTAGGTTATTATCATTAATCAAATATCCAGTATGGGTAAGCCACTTTAGATGAAATTATTCATAATTTTTGTTTAAATAGGAACTTGTCCAATTTGAATATAAAATTGAGTTTCAAGTCATTAAGATAGTTTGTTCAGGAACCTACCTGGCAGAAGAACTTTGCTTTTGGTGGTTACATAAAGATGGATGGTACAATCCTGCCAGTAGTTCAAAGGAAGAGAAGCCTGGTGATCTTCTTACAGAAAGTTTACAGCCAAGAAAATGTAAAGGTCCAGTTCTACTCTCTAACACATGGGGCTGCTATAGGTATAGACCATCTAAGGACTCTAACAGTAGCAGCTTAGGGGTTCAATAATAAGCTCACATCTGAAAGGAAAGTTTATTGTTTACTATTGCAAAGTTAAAGCTATCAGAGGTAGATGAAGGTGAAATTATGATTCACTTAAACCAGATGGAAAGGTTGGAAGAGAACCCTCTATTGCATAATTCAGGCAATTTCCTTGTTTTTGAAACTCCACTTGGTTTCCAAGAAAAACGCAGTTCCTTGGGCTCAGGCTGACAGCAGCATGCTTCAGCAGGCTCCCGTGGCCTCCCCCTCGCCTCAGATCGGGATTGGACAAGAGCCGTCAAATAAATTGCCTTCAGAATGAGAGACCGTAAAGCATCATGACAGATTGCACATTTGCTCGCTTCCACGGATTAACATTTCAAAATGAACCGTGCAGCTTTCTGCCTTTGAACTACTTCGTGCTAAATACTGTGACCATGTAATTTCAGAGTTATAAAATGTATGGGATGACGCCTCCTATTTGATTGACTGACAAGCAGAGCTGGAGAAGGTAGATCATTCGCCAAAGGCCACACAGATTGTAAGGAATATACTGACTCTCCTTTGCTGGTTTCTTTCCTTCCTGACATCCTTCCAACCTTCTTTACCTCCTTTCTTTCTCCCTCCCGTTTCTTCTCTCCATCCCTTCTTTCTTTCCTTCCTTTCTCCCTTCCCAACTTCCCATCTTCTTATTTTTAAGCACAGAACAGGACTAAGTTTTATGGAGTTGGGGTATCACCAGGTGAAAATACAAAACCTACTTTAACTTACTGCCATTGAGTCAGCACCAATCTGACAAGACAGCGTCCAACTGGTCCTGTGAGGTCATGACAATAGAAAGTCCATCTTTCTCCCAAGTGGCTGCTAATGGCTTCAAATACAAAGCTTGCAGGCCGTAGCCCAGTGCGTGACTCCTACACCACCAGCACTCTTGTGAAAGTGCAAAGGTTTTCAATATTCACAAAAGAATGCAGACTTGTTATACAAGGTTAGCATGACCGCAAGATCTTTCTTCTTCACTGTCAGCTAATCTATTTCAAACCCATTTTTCTGGAGGGCAAACATTTTCCCTCAAAACCAATTAAAGCACACCTCTTCAGGGCAAGCATTACCACATTTGTTTTGAAATATGATTTGATCACCCATATGCAGTGTTCTTACTCTGGCAAATAAAGCAGAACCAGGAGTAAAGGCATATGCAATAGAGGGCTCATGGACAACGTCATGGTTATGAGGTTAAGTAGAGAGGTTAACAAGGAGAAAAGCTATTTAGTCCAGCTAGTTCCTTGGGCAGCTGTTGACTCAGGATTGTTTCTTCAGCTGAATGAGCACACCATTGGTAATCTCTGGATCAGCAGGAGATTGAAGAACCTGATGCAAGATCCAAATCTTGCAGAAGGTCAAGGGCCAAAAGATGTTGACTCTGCCAGGTGTCTCTGTCTTAGACAAAAAAGGCTTATGACGCCCAGAAAGTCTCCTCAAACTGAGACACATTTGATAGGTTGAGATCTACCCCTCCCCCAACCCAGGAGTGTCAAGTTGACGCATCAACGCTAGTCATCACAATGGTTCAAACAGGCAACTCCAGGGTTTGGCATTTGAGGTCTCCCCCAAGATATGGTCGAAAATGCTGTCATTACCTGCATGATGGGACATCCTGAGGGCAGGCAAGCAGAGTTGGTAAGATTGGCTTCGAGTACTACTTAATCAGATCACAACCCTGATGGAATTGGAAGGACATTTTGGGAGGGAGTGTTGGCTTAATCCTCCTTAAGCAGACTCTATAGGAAGGCACATCTCTTGTTGCTGGCCTGAATCCTCCCCCTTATTTACCTACCTCCGTCTCATTGGACTGAAGCCAACAGACCTTCATATTTCTTGCTGACCCTGGAACCTATCAGCAACCTATCATATTGCCCGCCAACCTTGGATTCATCTGCTTGTACCTCCATGAGTCGATGGTTCTCCTGCATCTGGGTTACTCTGCCTGTTTCCAATCCATCAATTCTGTCAACAATACAAATCAGGAAGAATCCAGCTTAGCATTTGACCCACAGACTTGAACTGGAGTGGACTTGTGTGCTTCTATAACTGTGTGTGGCACTTTCTTAATATAGATACCTTTATTTTTATAGGCATAAACATCACTGGTTTCACTTCTTGAAATAATGTAGAAATGGGGAATGTGGAGAGTGCCATGGATTGCCAAAAGGACAAAGCTGCCATATATACTCCAGTGTTTGCTGACCTGGATATCCGCCAAGGGCCCTAATTTTACCACAAAAACAGCACTAAAAATGTGCTGAAAAAACTTGGCTTCTATATGAGTGTATATGGTATATGTCTTGGAAGAAGTACTACCAGATGGCTCCTGACAGACAAGTATAACAAAGACTGTTCTCATCTGCTTTGCACATGTTGTTAGGAGAGACCAGTCCCTATAGAAGGTCATCATACCTGGTGAAGTAGAGGGCCATCAGTATGAGGAAACCCTCAACAAGACGGACTGACACCATGACTAAAACAATGTGATCAAGCATAGGTACATTTGTGAGGATGGCCCAAGACCTGGCCTAACAAGAATGACAACAATAACAGAGAACCTAGCCTAACACAGTTAGCTTTCCCTGCAGCACTCTGACTAATACAACATTGTTCCCTGGAACCTCCATGTGAAGGGAATCTAAGTCTTGTGGCCTACATTGTCAGAGGTCAGTGCATAGAACAAAAAAGCAAAAGGCATTATTTTCTGCCTTCTGTTCCCACACAAAATTGATATGAAAATCAAGCTTCTGTTTTGTTGTTTATAAAATGGATGAATGAAACCAGGTGATTTCAAAAACAACGTTAGGTCTAGGATCACAGAGTTGTGAATACATTTCACTTGAGCACATAGTTGCGTGCATGATCTACAAAGATTCTGTGATGTTCAAGGCAAGGTAAAACTTTCTTTTTGTATGTTTCTTGTCTTTGAGGAATTTGACTCTGAGAGGAAGACAAATCTGCAAATAGAACATTTTCTTATGCAGATTTCAATGTCTTTAGGCAATAAAAACAGATTCAATTTGCCAGTATTTGTCCTTTTGAAAACCCTTATCTGCATTAAAACTTGTGGCCTTAGAAAGCTCACTGGGCATCCATCCTGTTTCAACACATACCAGTCCTACAATGAAAACTCTACATGAAACCCACATCTGTCAATGAGGTAAGACTTGCCAGGTGTGTGGAGGGTGTGGATTTCAGAGTACAACAGGATGTTGCAAGTATTTTGTACACACACCTTTCAGATCCCAGCAGAATGATGGTTCTCCATTGGAAAACTTCTGTCAACCTTGCAGCTGCTTAGTGGCCAACCTCTCCACCAACTCCTCACAGTTATTGTAGACTAAGCGATTTTAGAAATTCATTGTCTGGAAAATGTGAGCTCATACCCCAATGACTGAAATGACTTCCAGGCACTTCTCATCCGCCACAACCCAGAGCACTTCATTGGAGGTGTTTATGTAATACCTTTCGTCATTCCTTGCCTAGATCTAGAAGTGGAACTTAAGCTTTATGTTTCTATGGTTGAACACTGAGTCAAATATCACACACAAGGCCATCTATGGAAAACATTCCTTTGCTAGGACAAATCCCTACTTCCACTTGATCCAGTGCCTGGGTGACATGAGCAGTTTTCCTTTGGTTCCCAATGAGAAGGTTAATGGTTTGAACCAAACAAAACCCCAAAAGGTGCTAAGTGCAGTCCTTCTCCTCTGAAGCACTTTGAGGTTGCCATGGGCTGCAATTCGACTTGATAGCAACAGGTTTTATGTTGATGTTGCTGGTATGCTTTTTCATCTGATCCAACGTCTCTCTTTCAAAATGTGGAAATCCACTGTGAAGGTTCATGAATTCTACAAGCACGCATCAAGGTGGGGTAGAGTCAAAGCTGTGATCTGGGTCACACCTCAGTGCTTTTTACAAAGGTCCACAGTGAAATGACTTCCAGAATGTTCTCTTGCAGCTCACAATTATGTGAAGGAAGACAGTTTGACCTGGAGCTTTTCTCAAGCCTTCCTGCTTCTCCGTCACAACGCTTGGTCTCAAACTTTAAAATAACTTGAAAGAAAGCAATTGCAGATCTTTCCTCTTATCCTACTCATCTTTCTTTATGTGTGGCATTGGTTTATATTATTTTGAATGTTACTTTGTTGTTGCTAAAATATGTGTTTTATCTTGAATAGTAGATTCTTAAGTGTCCCTAAATTCTGCACTCTGGCTGAGTGCCTGAGTTCCAGGGCATCAGTATCAGATAATAGGGGAAGTGACTGAAAAATGTAAACAACTGGAGCTTCATATCTGAAGATGTGCATCCCACATTACTTCCAGGTCCAGTTGTCTTCTTCTTTTTTTTTTCTCCCAGTTTTCTTCCTTATATTAAGTTCTAACCCACCTTGAAGGCTACAGTCCTTGACTTTCATCAGCAAGAGCGGCAAGTCCTTTTCACTTTCAGCACGCAAGATTCTGTCATCTGCATCTCAATGACATAGGATGAGGACTAAACTTGTGGGAAGGGATATTTATAGCATGGAAGCGATGGATGTCCCCAAAGTGTGGGGTGGGGGGGAGACAGGTAAACAGAGATCTTAAAATTTTTCAAATCAAGCCCCCTTATTCCAGCAGATTGGGGAAAAAAAGTTGATAGAGTAAGTAGAAACATTTTCTAAAAGCAGTAAGAAGTAGGACATATCCTTCAGATGTGTGTGCACATGTCTAATAGAGATCAGGCATATTTTATGTCTGATTGCAATTCACTGTTGGATTGAAATATTCCTTCTCTACAGTGGCATAGTGGTTACATGATGGGAGATGCTAACCATAAGCACCCAGCACTCTCTAGGAGACAGATGGGGACCATGACCCTCATACAGTGACA
Organism: Nesogale talazaci; assembly: GCA_004026705.1. NCBI lineage: Eukaryota > Metazoa > Chordata > Mammalia > Afrosoricida > Tenrecidae > Nesogale > Nesogale talazaci. The sequence goes on along the minus strand of PVJH01009752.1, from coordinate 24,429 downwards.
GTCTTACCCACAGGGTCAGTTCTCTCCTGTCCTTTAAAGGTCTCTCTGCATCAGCAGGGACTCAACGGCAGTGAGTTTGGTGTTGGCTTTATGGCCTATCAACCCTTTTAAATGAGAAAGCTAAAGCCATGGCTCTATTGACTTACATTCGCCTACAAAAAGGTAATCAGCTTCCTTCTTCCCTTTGAGCTCACTATTCTAATTGGTATAAACTAACATGATGTCATATTAAATATTTAACGGGTCAGTCCTTCTGTATCTATGAAAAGGAAAAAATCCAAAGTTGGAATTGTGTCATGCCATTTTAGAGGCTATAATACTTCTCAGGTTCTCAAAGCTCCATCTTCTTAGGATCTGGTATCTATATTTAATGGTGATTTAAAAAAATCAGAAGTTGTACTGATTAATTCATTGAAATAAGCAAAGGCATCCACTATCAGAAATAGGTTAGGAATTCTACCGTGGATTCCACCTATGAAGTAAACAGGTATCCTTAACTTCATTAATAAAGGATGCTATGATAAATAAAAGCCACCATCTCTTAATGGCTTAAGGTCCTAATAAGTACCATACCCAAAGATGTGTACTTTCTATACTTTGTTTTAACTCCCACAATGAATCTACAACAAATTAAGCATTGAAAAAGATTTAATTGCAGGGATACCTGAGCAAAATTGCCTGAGGAGGAATGTTGGCTCTTCTGTACTACCCCATGATCATGATAACAATTCTGATTCATAACAATCATCTTTCTCCCTTAGAACGATTAGAGGGTTTGAGCTGCGGACCTTAGAGCGAGCAGTCCACAGCTTACCTGACAATGCCATCTTCATTATACAGAATAGGACTCATAATAAAACTCACTCGCTACATTGAGTCGGTGTTGACTCACCACAACCCCTTATGGGTTCCTGAAATTGTAACTCTTTATGTCTTTCTCCCGTGGAGCTGCTGCCGTTTCAGACTTCTGTCCATGAAGCTCACAGACCAACATACAGCCACTATACCGCTTAACAATGCATACAGCCATTGTCAGATCCCTGGAACCAGTGAATGGTATCTTATTTGGAAAATATATCTTTATACATATAACTAAGCATGTTATACTTAAATATTTTAAGATAAAATCCTCCCGGACTACTCAACTGGACTCTGCATCCACCGGCATGTGTCTATAATGGAGTGCTGAGTCACAGTGACCCTGTAGGACAGAGGAGAACCGCTCCTGTGAGTTTCTGAGAATGCAACCTTTTTATTATACTTTTTTAGAAAATAACTTTTTTTAAAAAATCATTTTATTGGGAGCTTGTCCAACACTTATTGAAATCCATACATTGTATCAAGAACATTTGTACATTTGTTGTCCTCGTCATTCTCAAAACAGTTGCTTTCTACTTGAGCCCTTGGTATCAACTCATTTTCCCCCTCCTCTCCACCCCTTGCTCCCTCATGAACCCTTAATAATATATACATTTTTATTACTTTGTCATGTCTTACACTGTCCTAAGTCACCCTTCACCCACTTTGCTGTTGTCTGTCCCCCAGGAAGGGGGTTATATATAGATCCTTGTACATATATCCTGTGGCTCACCCTCTCTACCCCACCTTTCATCCGCCCTCCTGGTCTTGCCACTCTCACCACTAGTCCTGAAGGGTTCATTTGTCCTGAATTCCCTATGTCTTCAGTTCCCATTTGTACCAGTGTGCATCCTTTGGTCTAGCCATATTAGTAAGGTAGACTTGAGATGATGATATTGTGGGGGGGGGTTGTATTTAAGAACTAGAGAAAAATATGTTTCATCATTGCTGAACCACACCCTAACTGGTTCATTTCCTTGCCACAACCAAGTTCTTTCCTCTGTTTCCTTTTACAGAAAGCAACTCTTTATGGCAATAGAAAACCTCACATCTCTGCTGTACTGAGGCTATTCCTGAAGATGACAGCCTGGTGTATAACCACTAAGTCGCTATGCTCTTTCTACTAAGTAAAGTTCAGCTGTTGTTAATATCGATTTTCTCAAAGGACACAGTTATCAAAACTCAAGTAGGAAGGACTGCTCCTTAGCTGACACTATCGTGAGTGCAAAGGGTACATACAAAATAGTAAATAAAACAAGGTGCCAAGTATGAGAAGCTGAAAATCTGAAAAGATATAGACACAATTCAAAACAAGTCACAGCACCCTGACTCTCCCTCACAGTGATCCTCTATAAGGCAAGTTGGAACTGCTCTTTTGGGTTTGCAAGACTGTCAATCTTTAGCAGAGCAGACTGCCTCACGTGGTAGATTCAAACCTCTGTGGGTGCAGCTAACAACCCACAAAGGAGTCCACGACTTCATAAGGCTTCTTCTATGATGTTGTCAGTTATTAGAAATAACATACAGGTGATTACATCTGTTAACCAGATTTTAGAAGATGAAATAGGACCATTCTTCTTTGTGGACGTTGGAAAAGACTAACTGAATGAGAAATCCAATGCAGTAGATACTACAACGTGGGAATGACCCAGAATAGGAAGTCCCGGAAGTGAATTGGTTACTTCTTGGTCCATGAACCACAAGATTAGCAATTGAAAACCATCAGACTCTAGGGCAGTGGTTCTCAACCTGTGGGCCACGACCTCTTTTGGGATCAAATGAGCCTTTCACAGGGGTCACCTAAAGCCATCAGAAAACATATATTTCTGATGGTCTAAGGAATGGAGATACTGCTCCTTTATCGTCTCCAGGGAGGTCCGCCCACATGCAGATCCACCCACACATGAGTACCCAGCATGAAAACTGTTACCCAGGCTGCACCATGCTTCAATACAGCATTTCATTTATTTGTCATTAGAAATAAATATTTTATAATATATAATTACATATTATTTTGTGATTGATCGCCCTGCTCTAATTGTGTTAAGTTTGTAACAATGGGCATACATCCTGCATTTCAGATATTCACATTCCAATTCATAACAGTAGCAAAATGACAGTTACAAAGTAGCAATGAAAATAATTTTATGATTGGGGGTTACCACCACATGGGACACTGTATTCAAGGGTTGTGGCATGAGGGAGGTTGAGAACCACTGCTCTTAGGGGAGGATTAGGCTTTATCCTTTTGTAAAGAGGTGCAGTCTCTGGAACACACTCGATCAGTTCCGCCTTGGTCTGGAGGATCACCAGGAGATTAAAATGGCTCGGTACCCCTGAGGGTGGTTTGGTATGACACCAAATTGGGCAGAAGACTTCTTAAAAATATGAAAGGCTGCTTGAAGAAAACATAATTTAAAGGACACCTTTATATCATTTAATAGCTGATTCCCAAACAAAAACCAAATCTAATTCCATTGAGTCACTATCAAATCTTAGTGACTCTAGAGGAGCCTTGGTCATTCTGAGTTGGACTGCAGTCCACATCCTTGGCCGTGCAAAGCCACCAGCAACTCTGCAGGAGAAAGCCTGAGCTTTCCACTGCTGTCAAACACTAGTCTAGGAACCCCAAAGACGGTCGCTGTGAGTCTGCATTGACTCGATGGCAGTGAGGGTAGTTTGAAGGTACACTATAGGGTTCCGAAGGTGCGTCAATTCTTGACGGGAATTGATGAGAGCCTCATCTTTCTCCCATGGATTTGTACCAGAGGCCGTTCAGGCAGCGCCCAAAGTTTACACCACTGCTCTACCAGGCCCTCAGGACTCATTAAGAAGTTTAAATGGAATGTCGGTAGCAGTTAGATTTTTACTTCACAGCTCATCTTCTGCTGCCAACCTTGTTTCCTGCTCTGCATGCTGTTGGATGCCAAAGACTTGGTCTGGCTCAACAGAACTGCTGGGTCCTATAACGTCCTCACAATCATGGTTATGTCCAATCCCATCATGGAAGATGTCTTAATCCATCTTTTCAAGGGTCTTTCTTTCATTCACCACCCCTCTCCTTTATCATGCAAGATCACCTTCTCTGGGGATTGGTCTTGCTTAATAACAGGTCCACAGTGCAGTTCCTGGTAGCCAGGACTTAGTCCATATTGGTGGGCGATGCATTTCCCAAAAGGCATCAACTTAACTCTTGAGCACTAATTTTCTTAAATTCTGAGGACCAAGAATTCAGATATAGCTTAGCAAGGTGACTCTGAAATCAAGGTGTTGTTGAGAGCAATAGCCATGCCAAACATTGAATCAGGGAGTATTCACTTCCAGCTCACTCATTGACAATGGTCAGGCCTCAGTTCCTCTGTGTAGGGTGACTCATAATCGGGGAATGTGTTTCCCTCTAAGCAAGAGGAGGGAGAACTAGTGAAGTCACAGTCCTTTTTCAACTAATCGCAAAACATAAAACCTATCACTTTGCTTAATCCCAGTTATTATAAGTGAGGCATATAATAACAGATTCAAAGATACTAACGATCATGAAGATGGAGCAAGACCAGACAACATTTCATCCTGTCATACATGGGACAACTACATCACCTTTAAGCACAACTAAAATCCAATACTAGCAGTAGCAGCCACAAACGTGCACTGACTCTCATTGAAGGGTGTGAAAGAACACAGGAAACAGAGGTCTTTGGACCCCATCTTTGTGGCTGCCGACAAGTCCCCTCTCTATAACACAATATGGACACACACAGTGCTATACCACCCACTGGATTTAGCATCCCCTTCTGTGTGGTCCTTCTGAGAGGAACTGTTCAATTAATTATCTTGCAGGTGGGTTTTGGGTTTTCACTATGTCCACACACCTTCACATCAACTTAGTTGCTTGTTTTTGAACTTCTGATATCTCTTCCCTTCAACATCTCATGATCACACAGGATGGTTGGCTTCTTGATTTGTTCCTTTCCTGCTAGATGGGTGCTTATTTAATTATAAACTTTTAAAACCCCAGATGCTTTATCTGTTAACAGCTGGCACCATACATTTTCTTCACCACATTTGCTGTGTACCTACTTCTTCTCAAGTGATCATGTCAGGAAGATGAGCTTGACACAAAGGTAGCATGATTAGAATAAACCATGTTTGAAATGCATAACATTTAAGTAGAGGCCCAAAGTCTATCTACTTGCTTGTTGCATCTGTGTATACACACACACATATACACACATATATACATATATATACATATATTTATATTTTTTCTTGCCCCTTCTCATTTTTCTTTCCTCCTACCTACTAATAGGTTTACCTGTCATTTACCTCTCAATGAGTCTTCTCAGAACAATTTGATTGATTAAACTACACCCTCCTCACCATCAATTTTAAAATAATACTCACTCTTCTTTGTACCTACCATTGCCCCCTGCTCACTGTGCACCCCTGAAAATGTTGTCCAGTCACTGTCTCCATAACATCACCTATCCTTCATCTCTTACACCAAAAGAAAAATGAATAAATAATAAACATAACCACAACAGGGATTCTGACAAAGAGAAGATTAGTATCTCTCTGTTAAATGGAAGGAAGGATCTGTTATAAACCATCAGCTTTGTCCCCCTTTCTTCCAGGGCTGCATATCCCAGGTCCTGCTTACCTAACAAAGCATACACCCTTTGAGTCTAGCATTCATGTCTAACAGGGAAGCATGCTAAATGTCCCATTGCTAGTCCTGCAGTCAGGGATGGAGCAGTTTAGTGCCCTGTCCACGCCCACCCCCACCCATCACCCCTTTAGACTTCCAGTGGGATCCTCTCATGCATAACACCCAACCATTTCAGATGGGATGCCAAGTGCTGCCGGCACCCTGAGTCAGAAGTCTACAATTGGGATTCCTCAGGGACTTTGTTACTTTGCTCCTGTAACTGGTTTGTTGCTTCCCTCTTGGTTTGCCCCCATGTGAGGGCAAACCAGCTCCTCTTCCTGAACTGCATTTCAGGACCTTCCTCTTAGTCCTCTGGGGAGAGGAGGTCAAACCTCAAGCTGAGGCTGGCTCTGCAGCCATCTCTGGGAATGAGGTGTTCTGAGCAGGAATACCGCCTCAAGGATTGGCACCCCAGAATGAGGTCTACTCTCACTCTCTCTTTCCTGTGGTGCTATAAAAAACCACCAGCCCTTTGGGTTTCTTCCTTTTTCTTCACCCACCCCTCTGTGGGCCTTGAGAAGTGGGGCATGTGAGAGGTGGGGAACAGATGCCTTTCAGCTCAGCTACGAAATCGTAGGTCTGGGGACATTTTTCAATTACTCTCAGCTCTTTCTCTGGAAAATTAGTTACTACCTCTGCTGAGTCACAATGCCTTTCAAATGAAAAGTCGTATATGTCTGAAGCAGAGTTAGTCATTTTCTCAGTCAACTTCCTGCCAAGATACTAATGGATGGGGGGAGGGCTAACAGTGAGCATCCAACAATCCCTCCCCCCCTTGTCATTTTGTACGTTATCAGTGCTCATGCAAGTATTTTTCTCAAAAAAAATACATTGGCCTTCTGTGAATTGTTCCAATGTGTACTTTGTTAGACAAAGGCCATATGCACATATCTCTTGACCTTAAAGAAAGAACATCTTCCTTTGTGTAACTTGCTCCCTTAGTGAGATGGGACAAGGCCTGCTGATGTCCTAGAGATACTGTTGCTCAACTGAGAGTGTTTTAAACAACCTTAATCTCATTAAAGGGACATTTCTGTGTGTGAGTAAGTCATACTCTGAGGTACCACACTGAACGTTGTTCGCATCTTAACCAAAGATCTGTGGGTTACACCGGCAAATCGATCTGCAGTTCATATTTTCCTGGCAAAGTGACCAAAGCCATCACTTCTTGGCCTTTTGGCTAAGATCAAGTGCAAAGTGACCAAAGCAAACTTTTAAAAAATTAAATTATGTTAAAGCTGAGAATTGAATCTTGATTTTTCAATTGAATAACACAAACTTTTATTTGAGATTTGAAACATTGCATGGTTGGACTTACTTCTTTTTCTTACTACAGATATAAATATATCATTTTGGGTCTTGTAAACACTCTATTTGCTTTTGCTTTGTCTTCTGCTTGGAACAATCTTCCCCAGATGTTCCCAGAAGTTACTTCTTTTCTATTACTCAGATCCCAATATCACTTCCCAAGAGTGACCTTCCCCAGACAGTGTAAGGTTGTTATTGCTGCAACCCCCACCCAGCTTTGCATATCTTATTAGCTGGATGCTTATCAGCTGTTTACTTTTTTATTGTTAAATACTCTCCCTGTAGTGTATACCATGCATGTCAAGTTTAATAACCTGATATCTGATGCAGTTTCAAAGGTTGAATCCTTTCACCTTACTCATTCAATCTGTATGCTGAATAAATAACCTGAAATACTTAATACTGTATGATGAGCACCCCATCAGTATGGGAGCAAGTTTTGCTAACTTGTGATGTGCATTTAACAGTGCTTACTTACCAAAAGTGAAGAATACTTTGAAGCACTTACTGAGGAAAAGCAATGTGTATAGCCTTCAATATGGATTATACCACAACATGAACTAACAAAGCCCAAATAGAATAACAACAACAAGACCCCACTCCTTCTCTATCAGATCAATTTGACACACTGGTCCAGAAAATAGCCTTGTAATAAAAGAAAAAATAAAATTTCTCAAGGATTTCAATCTACTTGGATCAACTATCAATTCCCATGGAAGCAGCAATTAAGAAACCAAATTACATATTACATTGGGGGTGGGGGTGAGGGTAGGGGGGTATGCTCAAAAAAAAACTCTTTGAAGTTCGAAAAGCAACTGTCACTTTGATGACAAAGGTGTGGCTCACCCAAGCCACCATCTTCTCAATCATCTCACATGGATACCCAAGGTACGCAATGACAAAGGAAGATCAAAGGACCTGATGCATGAAGAATAGAATAGAAAGTGTTTGCGAGTGATCATGAACAGAATGCTCCGAATGACAAGAAGAATGACAAGGCTTTTTCTCAATTATTTTGTATCAGTCGAAAGGAACATCCTCCTTGTTAAAGCAGAAGAGTAGAGAAAATGAGAAAAGTCCTCAAGGCCATGAATTCATAAAGAGGCTGCAACTCTTGGTAGACATAGCAACAATTGTAAGGACGGTGTGGCATTCAGCGACATTCCATTTTGCGATACATAAGCTCCAGCATGCTATTGTTATATACCAACTCACACCGACTCCATGTAAGGGAGAACTGCCCCGCTGTGTCCTATCTTCACAATCAATGTTATGCTTGGCCAGTTGCAGTCATGGTGTCAATCAATCTGAGTGAGGGTCTTTCTCTTTTTCTAATCCGATGTGTTTTCAAGTATGATGTCTTTTTTCCAAGGACTGCTCTCTCCTGAAGGATTTGAGTATTCTGATTAATTTCCTCCAAGACACACACATTGGTTCTTCTGGCAATGCATGGTACTATCAATGGTTTTTTGTCCACACCACAATCCAGATGTATCCATTCTTTTCTTTCTTATTTACTGTCTGCCCTTTAAATGTATATAGGGAGAGTGAAAACACAATGATTTGGGTTTGGTTCACCTCTGCTCTCGAAATGGCATCTTTGGTCTTAAACTCTGAAAAAATCTTATGCAACATAGTCACAAAATAAAGGAAAATCTTTGGTGTGTTGACTGCTGTTTCCACGAATGTTGATTATGGATCTGAGTGAAATTAAATCCATAACAACTTCCATCTTTTCTCAGTTTATCATGTTTCTCAGTTTCTCAGTTGTCCATTACTGTGGTTGTGGGATATTTTATTTCTTTCACCTTGAGTTGTGATCTGTTCTGGAAGCGACAGTCTTTGATTTTCATGTGTAAGTATATCCTGTCCTGTTCACTTTCAGCAAATAGGGCTGTGTCATCTCCATTTCACAGATTGCTATTGAGAGCTTCTCCAGCCTGGAGGGGTATTTGTCCTCATACATTCTAAATTCTTGTCTCATTTGATCAGATTAAATAAATAGGGTGAAAGGATTCAATTCTGACATGCATCTTTCCTGGTCTAAAATAATGTAGTGTGTCCTTGTGTCAGGAGATGGTCTTATAAACTGAGGGGAACTGTTAGATCTCTCTCTCCCGGGAGAGATACACCTCGATCCTTGGATTTGAGTGAAAAGAATTCATGCTGAAGCCTGGCTTGTGGTCCAAGTGAGTTTAATGAGTTAGAAGCAGCTTGAGGTTTTACAGTAAATAAAAGTTGGTGGCACATGACACAGCTACATTGGGCTCGGTTGACCTGTGTATTGGAGCCCCTGGGAGAGAGCATCAGAGCAAAACCTCTGGCTTTTCAGGGCCCAGGTGGGAGGGGTGGTCAATGATACTGGTTGACCCTGTTGGCTGAATTAAATTCACCTGGCTTAGATGGGCCAATCCAGGTGTAAGCCCAACTAGGTGTATAACTCCTTCCTGGCCAAGAACTTGAACCTAACAGAATCAGGGGTAATATCTGGATAGAAATTAAAAAGAATGATATAAAAGAAACAGAAGCAGGTCAAAGTGGGAGAAAGTCTAGAGAGGGCCTAAAAATGGAGTTAACTTGAGCACTGAGAGTGGAAAAGGCAGGATCTAAGGCCTTTTGTCATTTGAAAAAGAAAAATGAAAATATTTCTGCATGTTTCTGTCTGAACATAAAAGGGAAAATTTTATATATATATATATATATATATATATATATATATATAGAGAGAGAGAGAGAGAGAGAGAGAACCAAGACATTCTTATGTTCATTAGGATATCACAGTGTCTACACAACTCCATTACCATTTTTAGCCAAATAGGAGTCTCCAAAGAGCATGTCTGCACAATCAGTCTTTGAAACAGAAGGACTTTCTACCACCTGGAGTAAGTCACCTTTACTTCATTGTTTTAAAATAGTTTTAAGTTTCCATGATTCGTTTGCTATATGACATGTTTTTAATTCCCAGAATTATTTGCCCAGCCTCCTCACTAAGTAAAGTCTTCCTATCATTGCATCAGAACTGGGGGTGGGGGGGCGGGGGAGTGCCACAGGGAACAATTCCATTCTTGCTTCCCACTTATCCAACCAGAGAGAAAGTTGAGGGAGAAAAGCACGGATACTCTAGTGTGGCCTGGCACTGGGGAGGAGACTCGGTTCTGGTATGATATTGTGAACGGAAGTTTAAGCTGCAGAGCTGTGGTTTTTAGCCGAGAATTGGGCCAACCTTTCCTTCCTTTTGGTGACTGAAAGCATATATTGTTAGAATTAGAGAGCAACCCTCTTCAGCCTCAGTTTCCTGATTTGAATAAGGAAGTGGTTGAACCAGATACATTTTAAGTAATCAAGATCTAAAAAGTCTGTGATTCTAAATATCTACACTCCTCTTGCCCCACAGACACATACATACATACATACATACACAGAATAAATTGTTTCTGTTGTGAAGCCTTGTGCGTTGTATGCACTCAATAAACATTTGTTGATGAAATGTTGTTTGATCTTATCTAATTCAGCATCATCTGCTTTCCATTTTCAAACGGATGTGGATAGTCAAGTTCAGTTTCCTATCCTTGCTAATTATTCCAATCCCTTCCTTTCATGTACAAATGCTGGGCGTGCCCAGAGGAGGGAGGAATGGGTGTAGTGCTGTGAACTGAAAGAGAAGCATCACAGAGGAGAATATATGAGGTCATGAGGCTTCAGCAGTCCTGTGCCAAGGGGGAAAGAGTCAAGGGAAGACATCCGCAGCCAAAAGAACAGTCTGTATAAAAGCTCAGAGATCCAAAATCTGAGATCAGAGAAGTCTGGGGGTTAGAGAAAGTGCACATGTATTATTGTCATTTGCCCACTCTAAATACAGCACCTCGATTCAGGACACATAGAGAATCACTCCATCTGCCTCAGTCCCTGTGGATTGGGAAGAGATGCGGACCCTTACTCCAGGCTCTAGATGACAATTATCTCCCAGAACGGGTCAGTCAAAGTATTGCACCCCCTCCACACACTATTCTTTCGCATCCCAAGACCAGCAAGTGACTTGGTTGAATCAATCCTTTTCTATAGAGTCAGTGCGAGTGGGACAGAAACTGGTATTCGGCTGCCATTCCCAAATGGTTACCTTGAGGTTATAGCTGACTTGTTTACCAATATTTGCATGGATACTGTTTAGAATCAAGCTGTCACTTTGGTATAAATAAGCAGAGCCAATATTCAGAGATTCTTGGTGAACTGTTTCATTCATCAGAGCCAGGGTTTCTCCAAGGCCTTCTACTAGCATTTGGGGTAAGACAACTTCTCCTTGGGTGGATACTTCAGCATGCTGCAGAAGATCCCACCTCCTTTCCTCCTCAGATGCCTCTACCCACCCCTGTGTTCCAGAACAACCCCAGATATTTCCAAAAGTCTCCTCATAGAGTAGTATTTCCACCAGAAAGAAATGAGATCTGGGCACATGCCTACATTAGAAAGTTTAAAAATCTATATTTGTGTTTATTTTGATGATTTTTTTACTGTGGGAATGGGCAGATTTCAATTTATGGGGAAATAAGCAGCTTAATCTGAGGACAGCTAGATGTCATTTCCTTTGCCAGCATATCCTTTTGAGCTACAGATGTGGATACATGGAAAATCAGGAAGTGCCAAATACCAGATGACTTGAGAAACTGAACCTCAATATAAAACACACCTTAATAAATACCCATCCAGTAAAGATAATATTTAGAATATTTAACAACTGATATAGCAAGGACTTGTCCCTCAATGAGATGGATTGATACAGTGGCTACAACAATAGATGGGGGGGGGGGGCGGGAACTGGCAGTGTGTCCTTCTGTTGTACACAGGGCTGCTCAAGGTCAGCACTACCTGAAGCAACCAGTACAGCAACCACAATGGAAGGTCACTGGAGATGCATAATGAATTCAATGCGTCCACATGAAAGGGGGCTGCAGAGAAGCCGCTGTATGTGAGTCTTACACCAAGGCAGTCTCAGTATCCTCAACAGGAGCAAATGTGTTCATACATCTCTGACTTTCTGGTTCTGACTTGAACAACACTAAATATTGGTGTTTTGTGTGTCTTACTACTTCTTCAACTACTGAATCCATTTATATTTTAGGCCAGTAAAGACTGAATGGATTCCATTTTCCAGGCCAGTAATAAAACCTCCATCTTAGTGCCAAGGGGATACTTTGGGGCCAGGATGTGCACCCCATTGGACTCAACTCAGGGACACTCCTGCAGGTCAACAAACAGACCTTAAACTTTACAGGTTCCTATTTTGTTATTATTATTTTTATTTTTACTTATTTACATATATTTTTGAACATTGGGGTTTTTTTGTTGTTGTTGCCATCACTGTTCCATTTTGTTTGATCACTTCATCTTAGGATGACTTGTTTTTTATATATATATATATTGTTATCTCTGCAGGTTTATCTAGATAAGATACACTGTGTGAATAGCCTGGAGGAGAAAAGGATGGAACTGATGGGGGGAGCATGGGAGATGGGGAAGAGGAGGCTTGGAGGTAGTGCTGACCAACCCAGGGATAAGGGAACAACAAGTGGTCCTAAATCAGTGACAAGGTGGGTGTAAGGGACCTAATAGGGGTTGATTGATCAAGAGTAATGAAACAGAGAGAAATTACTGAAACCCAAACAGACGCTAAGCATGATAATGGAACAAGAGGAAAGTAAAAGGAAATAGAGGAAAGAATTGGGGGGTAAGGTCATTAATAGAAGTCTAAATCCAAGCATGTATATAGGTGAATATCTATATATGATGATGGGGGAATAGATCTATGTGCATATACTTATAGGGTTAGTATTAAAACAGCAGATGGGCATTGGACCTCCACTCAAGTACTTCCTCACTGCAAGAACACATTCTATTAAATTGGCATTCAATGATGCTTGTCTTTCCGACACGATCACGAAAGACAAATGTGTGCATAAGCATATATGGTGAAGAAAGCTGATGGTGCCCGGCTATCAAAAGATATAATGTCTGGGGTCTTAAAGGTTTGAAAGTAAACAAGTGACCATTAGCTCAGAAGGAACAAAGCCCACATGGAAGAAGCACACCAGCCTGTGTGACCATGGGGTGTTGAAGGAATCAGGTATCAGCCATCAAAGAACTAAAAATTATATCATTATAAATGAGGGGGAGTAAAGATTGGGGACCCAAATTCTATCAATAGGTGAAGTGACATCCCCTTACAGAGGGGTTGCAGGGAGAAGATGAGTCAGTCAAGGTACAGTGTAGCAACAATGAAATATGCAACTTTCCTTTAGTTCTTAAATGCCCCTCACCAATATCATGATCCCAATTCTACCTTACAAATCCAGCTAGAGCCAGAAACATGGAGAATTCAGAGATGATCCCTCCAGGACCAGTGGTGAGAGTGGAGATACAGGGAGAGTGGAGGGAAGGTGGAACCAATTACAGGGATCTACATATTATCTCTTCCCTGAAGTACGGACAACAGGGAAGTGGGTGAATGGACACATTGGATAGTGTACAAGATGACAAAATAATGACAATTTAAAAATGATTAAGGATTCATGAAGAAGAAGGAGTAGGGAGGGAGGGAAAATATGAGGGCCTAATTAGAAGCCAGATATTTCAAGTATAATGATGGCAACATATATACAAATGTGGTCTGCATACAATTGATGTATGTATTGATCATGATAAAACTTGTATGAGCCCCAAATAAAATGATTTTAAAAATAGAAAACGCAAACACACACACACACACACACACACACACACACACACACACACAACGATTTTGAATGTGTTTTTCTTTCCTTAAGGACATCATCAGGAATCCAGAGGTGAGGGGCAAGTAGATTTGATTTTGATGAAAACATACGTGTTATTGCCAGCCTGTGTGATCATGAGGTGTTGACAGAATCAAGTATCAGGTATCAAAAGATCCAAAACAAACAGCTATATGAGTGGGGATGAGAGGGTTTGGAGTAGAGGCCCAAAGCCCATCTGTAGACAAGTGTATATCCCTCCAGAGAAGGGTTATAAGGAAGGGATGATTCGACCAAGGTGCCTTATAACACCAAGGAATCGCATATCATTCCTCTAGTTCCTGAATGACACACACACACACACACACACACACACACACACACACACACCACTACCATGACCCAGTTGTACCTTACAAACCTAGCTTGACTAGAGAGCACATATTGATACAGATAAGAGTTCTTGACACAAGGATTTCAGGACAGGTCCACTCCTCAGGAACAGTGGTGATAATATCGATATCAGGAGGATAGTGGAATGGTTGGGAGAGGGGAATGGTCGAAAGGGGGAACCCATCACAAGGTTAGATACATAGTGCACCCCCAAGGGGTCAAATAACAAAAATGTGGATGAAGGGAGACCATGGACACTGTAAGATATGAAATAATAGTAACAGCATATAATTGATCAAGGATTCACAAAGGTAGGAAGGGAAAAAAGAAGAGTTGGTACCAAGGGCTTAAGTAGAAACTATTTTGGAAATGATGATGTCAGCATCTGTACAAATATGCTTGATGTGGTTGATGTGTGGAATATTATAAGAGCTGTAAGAGGCCCCCAAAATGATTAAAAAATAAATATGTTATATATGTCTATACAAACACAGATTCTCTCCCTTGTTTTCTCTTCATTCTAATAAAGAAAACACCAAGACTTCTACTTGCTTGGGAAGCACAAAGCCCTGTCATCTCTTGTTTGTCCTTATTTTAAATGTGCCTTACTACTTCTCAAAGGAGAAAGAATAGCTATCTTTCTGGCTTCCTTCAGTGAGTTGCTTTCCCTAAAATAATCCATTCACACAAAAACACTCATGAGCGATATATAATTCGCTTGAGATTGCCTAGAGCAGCAGAGATTTGATGTAGGCCCAGCCGGGGGGAAGGGAGGAAGGAAAGAAAGCATCCTTTGACACCTCTGTGCTGCTACACATTTTTTATCACAGAAGTTGAGTGGGGCTTCTCTTCCTTATTTTATCCTTTACCCTATTCCAACAGCAATTTTGACTGCTCTAGATTTTATATCATCTTCCAAATCCCCCTCACCTGTATAAGGTAAAGCCATTTTATTTTGAATTAGTGGTATCTTGAAACTTATTAATCTATTCATGGCATTGCCTTACAACGCTAAGGTCTTCCTAATTATTAGTACCAATGCTATTTGAAATGGGAAGCCAAAAGAGGTGACGTGTGTGCATGTAAAACTTCTCCTATGTTGTACCCTGAAGACTAGCTCAGGTCTTGTACAATTCCACTCCAACGAAGGAGCATTATACTATGCTTTTAAACATACCTGTGGTAAAGTGAAGTGAAATTACTTGGCATGGCTCATCTATCCATAGTCTTTGTAACTCCCACCAAATGACTGTATGGGAGCTTGCAAATAAAGTCTAGAAGGATTGGTTCGTTTTGTCCTGCCTCTGAGTACAGACGTGGGGTGGTCTGCAGGCATGTACCAGTGTGAAAGGAGCTTTGTAACACTGGTTAAAACGGGACTGAAGCAAAGGTACCACAAGGTCCAGAGGACTGAGGACCAGCAGGACATGGCTGCCAGCCAGCACTGCTGAGACATGACGTGAACCAAGCAATTGTATGTTAACTAAAATTTGAACCTATTTGTTTCCCTAATAAACCTTGTATCTGTAAGCATTGTCTGTGAGTTCTGTGTGACCATTGCAATGTTTTGCTTTGTCTTTTTAGCTCAGCAGAGAAGTATAGAGGGGCTTGGGTGGGGGATGGGAGGGAGCGGGGGAAGTGGTGTCAGGATAATGTAAAGAAGGATGGAGAATGGGAACAGATTCTTCCCAGGGCAGATATGAAGCTGCATTCTCAGTTCCCCATATGTAGCCAGAGCAAGTCTCTCATGACCCCGCACCAGTTCCTCAGCACCTCTTGTGGAAGATTAGTCAAACCATTATCCACACCTTTGAAATAAAGTGTGTCCCACTTTCTACTACTCTCTTCATTTTGTTTTCTAAGAAAGAGAGTGAGGGCATCTTCATCTTAGTGTTTAAGACAACCTCACTGCTTTTCTTTCTAGGGCCTCTTGCCAAATTCAACCATGTTCAATCCATGGAAGGAAATTTAAAAGGAATTCCATTTTTAACATAAAAATGCAGTGAGATTTCCTGTTTGATTCCCACAGGCAATAGCCTCTGAGAACAGGGGATATGTGTCTACCTTCCTGGTAATAAATTGTAGGTTTTACGAGAGAATAAAGCATTCGGGTCAAAGGAGAAAAACTGGATCCCTGAGTTCCTGCCGAAGTCTATCATTTGACTCTAACTGACTGTATAGAAAGAGCTTTGGCAGTACTATGGGGTAAGAATTGGACTGCTAACCATATGGTCAGGGTTTAACCCACAATGGCAGAAAGATGGGTTTACCAGCTCCCAGAAAGATTGGCAGCCTCATAAAACCCTAGCTTTGACCACTGCGAGTCAGAGTTTGCTAGATGGCAGTGGGTTTTTGTTGGGTTTTTGTCTTTTTTTTTTCCTGTAATTTTATAGAAAGCTTGATTTCAACAGCTTTCAGTGATCAGTCTCATCATTTACAGCATGGAGTAATCTGATATCAAGAAGGCATCCTAGACCCATGGACTCACATAACTATAGGCTGGTGACACAGAGATGGGAAGGGAGGGAGGAGGATCAGAAGATAGTAGGTATAGAGTTGTGCAGATCCAAGATCAGCACAAGTGTGGGCACTTATAGGTGTCAGGGTTGGATGGGTTACATAGGACCACTACTGCAAAACCCTGTACAGCACATATCTACTCTGTCACACATATGGGACCCCCATGGCTTAGAATAGACGGAGGCAAGTGCTTTGTAATCTGCCATCTCTCTTTTGGCACATTCCCTTGTTCTAGCTTGTTCTGTGGAAATTACATAATCTGTCAACTTGAGAAGGGGGAGAGTCTGGCCTGTCTATCAGGTCACAGCCAATAAGGACTCTGTGTGATCATGACCTTCTGAGGATTCTGGCAACTCCTGTCTTCCTTCCTGGAGGTGGGACATACACATGCTCTCTTTGATTCATCTCCCTGAGAGACACTCCTGTTGCCAAGCCAGATGGAGATCTGATGATGGTAGCCAGAGCCTTGGAGCTGGAGGAGCCATGTGGAGTCCCACTCCAGCACCGAGATGCGTCCATCGCCACGGGATCCACAAGACTTTCCACTCACTGGCCTGTGCTCTTCCTGTACTCAGTCTCATTGCATGTGTTGCATGAGTCTGAAGAAGAATTAACTGACTGGCATTAGATATATGATCTAATATAGGACTTATTAACAATCTAGATGGGTTTCTTAATATAGAATTACTCTTTTATATAAAGTTATTTCTTATACACTATGAGTGTGTCTGGATTTTTTTCTCTAGTCAACTTGGACTCACACAAGTACTTAGCCCAAAATGAATTCACATTCAATTAAGGAGTTACCTGTGAAACTGAAAACTAAAATACTTACTGTTATCAAGTTGAATCTCACTCAAAATGACCCTATAGGACAGAGTGCAAGTGTCCCTGTGGTTTTCTGAGACAGTAAATCTTTACAGAAGTAGAACTCCTTATCTTTCTCCTATCTGTACAATTAGTCCTGCCTTTATCGTAATTAAAGATCCCTGATGGCATAAGGGGTGACAAATTGGGCTACAAACTGGTCACCAGTTGACAGCCATCCGCTGCTCTGAGGGAGACAGATAAGGCTTTGACTCCATTAAAGTTACCATCTCAGAAACACATAGGGCAGTTCTCCTCTGCCTGAAATCAGAATTGACTTGAAGTAGTGAGTCTTCGTTGTCGTTGCTGTTTGGTGTATCGTCACTAGGATCGATTTTTGTTTTAGTTGAGTTCCTTTGACATCCCCAGAGTGTCAGCAGCACCTGGTACAGCACCTGCTATTTGGGAAATGCTCAGTAAAGACTTTTGATTAAGTGACCGGATAAATGAATGAGGAAATAAATACTGGGATTTTTTCCATTGGAAAATGTGGCACTGTTAGGACCCTGCAGCCACTGTTACCTCTGCTACCAAGGGATTTGCAATAATCCCAGTCTCATGAAGTGGATTTGTCTTTTGAAAAACCTAAGACTCATGGGTAGACAAGGGTGGTGAGAGGAGCAGTGTGCTACACAAAGGAGGTTCTTTGAGCTGCCGGCCAGGGGCCTATTGACTGAAGCAAGGCTGTCTTATCAGAAGCTCAAAATTGGTTCTGGGATGGGGTAGCTGCAGACCAGGGATTCTGGGTATTCAAGAGACTTCAAAAAACTTCATGGAAAAATTCCCTTCTGTTTTCATGAACGTTCAGAAGCCTGTCAGGTAGTACCAGGGAATTTCCTAAAGCTTATTTCAGAGGCAAAGCCTCCCCCTGCACATATGATGATCTGCCACATTTGAGCAAGGCCTCCGGCTCAGGATTTCTATCATTACATGACCTTTCCCAGAGACTGCACTTCTGTGAGTCTGGATCTTGTATTCTATCAGCTGCTGCTATAGAGTATGTGCCCCCGCTGTCTCCCCCGCTCTCCACCCAAAGCAATGAGCGCACAACATGCCTCGGTGCTGGCATTTGGTGATCCAGGGAAGAACGCTAAAGAGCAGTTTGCAGTCATGTTTCTGGTGTTGCCTGTGCAGGGACCTGCTCCCTGGAGATGAATCAGTCATCTGCCTGCATGTGAGTCCTGATGTTTTGGCTATAGGCAGCTGTCGTGACTGCCAACTGGCAGCTTGTGGAAGCCTTGTTCTCACTCTGAGACAGAACAATCCCTGTCACAGGCAGCCAGCTTTGAGCACACCCTCTGTCCAATGTCTGAGCAGAACAGCTGAAACAAAGACAGCCTCTATCACAGGGCATGTCTGTCATTCAAAAACATAATCCTGTCTTAGATTGTCTCTATCTTCTCTGGAAAGGGCACTTCAGCATTCCAAGTGATAGAGCACCATCAGGAAAGAAAAGCAGCACCTATTTTAGAATATGTGTGACTCCTCTGTCTTTATAGAGGGAGAAGCAGAAAAACTTCAATGTCTGTGGGATCTAAAGCGAGGACAGCTGGATTACCAAACAGGAGCCTTTTATAATGGCTTCAATCTCCCCCTGCATTCAGTAAGATTTTTCTATGAATCCTCTTATTTTATAATAACCTAAAACAATGGATAGGATGATGGAACAGTCAAATATATTTTAAATTATGTTGTATGATTAAGAAAAAGTTGTACCATTTTCAACTTGTTGAATCATCAATTTCCCTCCAAAGAAAGGACTCAGCATAATGAAAATTGAAGAAATATAAGTGACAGTCACACAGAAAGTATGCGAACAAATGTCAACTTCCATAATTTGACACAATACTTTGGCTTGAAGAATCTCTCCAACAGGTCTGGGCTGAACACCGTCCCTCACTGATTCCCACTGTGGCCTTCTTCTCTGCACCAGATCAGGCGCCAGGAGCCCTGGTGGCATTCTCAGTTATGTGTTGTGCTAGTAGCCACAAGGACAACAGTTCAAAAACACCAGGTAGTTGAAAGATGATATTTTCTGCTGCCAAAGAGTTACTGTGTTGGCAATCCACAGAAATTATACTCTGTCCTGTGGGTCAGAATCATCTCAACGACAGTGAGAGGCTGGGTTCCCAGAGCCCATGGTAAGCAAGTGTTAGCAGAGTTCCCCCACTGGGACTATGCAGAAGAAGGACAGGCATCCAGAGAAACGGGCAGGTATAAGCCCTGTAACATCGTCTGCAAGAGTTCTGAGGAAAGAGCCTCTCAGGAGGAAATTTACTCAAAAGATGACTATCGAAGAGCTGCCTGCCCACAGTAGGGTCCACGTTAATAAGGTAGGTTAACTGACATCGTCAGAATCTTTGATGAGTCATGAATTGGTATCACTCGAAATGAAAAGAAACAGCTGCAGAGATTCATTAACAATTAGAATTTAGAATGGAACACAAATGCAGGCAAATAGGAAGTTATAAAAAATTAAACATATCGAGGCCAATATCTCCAGGCTTCATTAACAAACTGAAATGAACTGGTATTGGTTGTTTTTAATCAGCTGATGTGTGACCTGCTATGCTGGGAATGATAAGTTACAAAGAAATGGTGTTTCCCTCATTAAAGATAACGATTTAAGACCTATCCTTAAATATATTGCTGTCAATGGTAGGATAATAACCCTAGACTGACAAAGAAAATTATCATTCAAATTTACATGCTACTACTACTGAGTACCTACTATCTAGCTGGAGCTGATTCAAGACAGTAACTTTTTACAGAAGTAGAAGTCTCCATCTTTCTTCCAAAAAGCGGCTAACGGTTTCAAATTGCTGACCTTTTAATTAGCAGTCCACCACATAATCACTACGCAAATGCCCAAATTGAAGAAACTGAAGACTAGTCTTAGCAGTTTCTGCAATTAGAAAATGATCAATAGCCAAAGCAAGATGCATTGATGATTACTAATTATCAGGCAAATGTTGGGATTGGGGAAAAAAATAAAGAACTAGAATAATCTGTAGTTGGAAAACTTGACTTTGGTGATAGAGATAGCGCAGGAGTAACATGATAGATTTTTACAAGCTCAGCACAGTGTTTATTATGCACACATTGTCAGCAAGACAGATGGCAAGTGTGTACTTTGAAGTTGCCAGAGAGGACACAGTAGGAAAATCAGCTATGTATTTGGAAGAGAGATACACTGGAGAAGCTCAATGCCCTTAGTCAGAACAAGGCAAGAGGCTGACTACAAAAGATATATCATTTACTCAGATGAAAGTTTAAATTTACAATGGTTGTAGGTATTCTTATAAAAACTGTAAGAGCCCCCAACAAAATGATTTCTTAAAATTAAAAAAAAAAGAAATTTCAAATTTCAGGTGAAGAAAATGAAAAGGCAACATATGATCTTCCAAAGTATATAATTGAGTGCCTCCCACCTATGTCAGAGGCTGTCCCAGTAAGATTCCATACATGTAAGGACCAAAGACAAGTCAAATTGCAGAATGATATCAAAACATAAAAGGCAAACCCACAGTGCCAGGGAGTCTTTTCCATCGCAGAGGAACCCTACACAGATTTTCTGAGTCTGTAATTCTAAAGGCTCACTTTGCTTCATCATTTTTCCATGGAGCAGCTTGTGAATTTGAAGTACGAGCCTAGTAATTGGCAGTCAAACCCTTACTGAATGCCACCAGGTTTTATTTGGAATGGCATCTAGGACATCCTATGTCAGGAAAATAAAACATAATTTTAAGAATCGGTAAAGAAAGGGAAGAGCAAAACAAATGTTAGAAGAGATTCTGAAATGTGCTCTTAGATGGAAAGTAGCTAAAGGCAATGGAAGAAGTAATGAGGGAAAGAACTGAGAGGGCAGCTGAATCCGAAAAGGCAAAGTATCAAAATGAATTTAGGTCCTGTGTTGTGCCCCTGTCCTTGGCATTATTGGCTCAGTGCTCCCTCCCGCCTCCCCCCACCCACCTGCTTCCTCCTCTCCCATGCCCCCTCCTACCTGCTGGTCCCATTGTTTTCTCCTTGGGATTGTTTATCATGCCTATCTTATATGGACAGGTAGGACAGAACAACAAATACAACAACAGCAACAACAAAAAGGCTAATAGAGAATTCCAGGTCTATGTGCTGACCTCTATGAATATCATGAAACCAGGTTCAGTGGGTTGTTGAGCAGTCTACACACAAGTCCCAGCTCCTCTTTTGATTGGCATCAATGAACGTAAGTCAGACTAGACTCCTTCCCCACATTGTGTCTCCAGTGTTGTCCTCTGCAGTGCTGTGATCCAGGGGACATCATGTCTCAAACTTTGGTCCTTTCTGTGGATTAGCTGCTCCAAGGAGAAGCTTCGCCCTCCAGGCTTGGTGTGTCAGGATAAGGTCGAGTCAATCTCTCTCTCTCTCTCTCTCTCTCTCTCTCTCTCTCTCTCTCTCCCTCTCAGTGTGTTCTCTTATAGGTAAAGGAGTATATTGGACAATGGAAGACATGCAAAATAATTATCATATTAAAAATTCACAAGGGGGGAGGGAGAGAATAAAAAGGAACTGGTATAAAAAGGCTCAAGAAAAAGAAAATGTTTTGAAATCAATGCTGGCAAGAGCTGTTCAAGCTTTCTCAATATAATTGATTTATGGGTGGTTATAATATATGTGAGCCCTCAATGGAAAGGCATGACATTTTAAAGCCAAAAAGAAAGACTGTGCTTGGAATTTCTTAAGAAAAAAGAACGGAAAAAAACAAAACTTAAACCTCAAGTTGAAATATGGAAGTATTCCATTGGTAGGACATTGATCTAAGAAGCAGCCCAAGAAGATGATGGGGAAAAAATACACGGAGTAGCTGTGCCCCAAAGAATTGATGGATATTCAACCACTTGAAGAGGCAGCATATGATCAAGAGCTGATAGTATTGACAAAAGTTCAAGCTTCAATGAAGGCCATGGTGCAAAAACAAGGCTCCAGAAATGAACTGAATGCCACCTGAAATGTTTCAAAGAAGAGACACAAGAGTAGAAGTAGTCACATGTCCTTGCCAAGAATATTGGAAAACACATACCAGACCAATGGACTAGAAGAGATGTCTACCGCTGCCCATTCTGAAGAAAGACGTTCCAACAGAATGTGGAATACATCAGGCAATATCATTAATACCACACACAAATAAAATATTGCTAATGGTAATTAAGAAAATAGATGCAGCCGTCCATTGATGGAAATCTCCCAGAAATGCAAGTCAAGTTCGGAAGAACAGATGGAACACAGCTAACATCAGGTGGTCCTTGACTAAAAGCAATGAATCACAAAAAGTGAGGTTATAAAAATTTATGGATGGCATACCAAAAAAAAGGTAATTATAGAAACTTAATTGAGCTCATGTGCAACCCACGCATAGATCAGGAGGTATTCATCTGAAAAAACAAAGAGTATCGTACATGGTTTAAACAGGACAGATGTACAGGAGGGTTATCTTTCCCCATACTTCTTCAATCTGTTCACTGAATAAAGGATATAAGAAGCAGTGCTGCAGAAAGAGCATGGCATTGGAATTGAAGGAAGACTCAATGAAGCCCTGTACAAGTCCTTGCAGAAAATAAAGAGGACTTAAAGCACTTACTGATGAATTCAAAGATTACAACTTTCCATTTGAGTTTAACTTCTATGTAAAAAATAAAAAGTTAACTCTTCACAATTGGGTCAATGAACAACACCATGTTAAAAGGAAAGCTATATTGAAGGATTTTCTTATACTTAAATCCACAACCATACCCATGCGAGCAGTAGTTAAGAAATGAGAGAGCCTGTTACAATAGGCAAATTCACTGCACTTCAAGACTTTTTTTAAAAAATGTCAAAAATCAGATGTCCCTTTGAGAACCAAGGTGTGTCCTACTCAAGTCTTGCATTTTAAATCTTCTCCTATGCATGAGAAAACGTGACCAGGAAAACGGAAGGGTTGAATCAAGGGGTTTGGTGAAGAACATTGAAAGTATCATGGGCTTCCAGAAAAATGAACATACTGATCTTAGAGAGTAGATCAGAATGCTCCTTAAAATCAAAGCGCCCCACTTACGGAGGACTTTATGGCATTTTTATAGAGCATGCCTTTATAGAACGTGATCACAGTATTCAAGTGATATTGTTAGATAATTGAACTTAGAATAAAATGAGAATTCTAGAGTTACATTTTATACTATGATTTAGGGCTGTGAATAATATTCCAGGCCATTTCCAGTGGAAGAAACTGAGTTTTAAAGGAAAAACAATTGCTGCTGGATGCTTGAGCTAATATTGATGTTTAATGATACATGCTTAAATACTTTTCATTCAACAGCAGTACATCTAGGCATGAGAACATTATAAAGAAATGCATCTTCAGAGTCTACTGTGTGGTTGAAATGTAGACATAATGATGTAAGGTTCTTACAAATTAGTTTAAGAGAAGTCACACTTGATTATTTTTAAAATTAAAAATGGGACACAGGTATGCAATAAAACTGCAGCCTCGGGCTGAGCCCCGGTGGCGTAGTGGTTGTGTGCGGAACTGCAGCCCACTGGGACGGAGGTTCAATTCCAGCAGTGGGGCTGGGCCTCCTACTCCCACCACCGGAGAGCAGTGATGCCGCCCCCCCCCCCCCAAAAAAAAAAGAAGGAAAAAAAACTGCAGCCTCAATGAATTCTGGTATTAAACCTCTACTCCACTAGTGAACAAAAACATTATCTAACCCTCACCTGCTCCCCTTTGTCTTTTTTATCTCTTTATTTTTCTTGGTTTAGAGATGAGTATCCCAAACAAACACCAGAGTTTGTGCCGGCAACCACACATCACAGAAGCAAAGAGGCTCTCCTCTCTGGAAAGAACAGACTTGAATTCAGGGACTTTAATTGACCCCTCCTTTCAATATATCTTTCCTCCTCCTTGTTTGCGCATGGCAAGATGATTGCTTGTATGCAATTGGCAAATCCTTCCTACAGTCCTGCTTACAAGAGATTCCAAGCTTGTCTCCTAACTGTCTC